>SJYC01133198.1:0-19320 GCA_006408675.1 Madoqua kirkii
TGCAGCCATAAAATCAAAAGATGCTTACTCCTTGGAAGAAGTTATGACCAACCTAGACAGCATATTGAAAAGCAGAGACATTACTTTGCCAACAAAGGTCTGTCTAGCCAAGGCTGTGGTTTTTCCTGTGGTCATGTATGGATGTGAGAGTTGGACTGTGAAGAAGGCTGAGCGCCGAAGAATTGACACTTTTGAACTGTGGTGTTGGAGAAGACTCTTGAGAGTCCCTTGGACTGCAAGGAGATCCAACCAGTCCATTCTGAAGGAGATCAGCCCTGGGATTTCTTTGGAAGGAATGATGCTAAAGCTGAAACTCCAGTACTTTGGCCACCTCATGGGAAGAGTTGACTCATTGGAAAAGACTTTGATGCTGGGAGGGATTGGGGGCAGGAGGAGAAGGTGACGACAGAGAATGAGATGGCTGGATGGCATCACAGACTCGATGGACGTGAATCTGAGTGAACTCCGGGAGATGGTGATGGACAGGGAGCCCTGCCGTGCTGCAATTCATGGGGTCACAAAGAGTCGGACACGACTGAGCGACTGAACTGAACTGAATAACCTGTTTCATGGTTTTGTGAATCTGGGATTTTTATAGGTAAGTGTTGTTCCTGTTCTCAATGTATTGAGATTTGTATGGATTTATCTTTGTTCTCTAGATTAATTGGAACATTATTGAAGCTTCTTTAAAAGTTTAGGAAATTTAGCATTATGGTCAAAAACAACTTGGATCAGAGTATGTCCTTTAGTTGGTGCTCTTCTGGAAGATGTCCTCAACTGGGTCCACAGCCCTTCCTCCCTCACCCCCATCCTATTAGCTGATTTGAATCCCTGTTTATTTCTTATTCGCATGCCAAATTTTAACAGGAAACAAACAGCCCTTGGATATGTTTTCTGGATACTTGTTTCAGTATTTTTCCTGACCTCCTTTCCCCTCCCCCACGTATTTTGAACCGGTACTTGGGAGACTTGTTTACTGGGTTGGAGAGTGAGAGTCTTGGCTGGGGGTGATGCAGATTTAGTGCCCTCTGGTGGAATTTTTTGAGGGTTGCAAATTTCTCCACATAACCTTAGAAGTGTTTGGGAAGTCTTAGCTGGCCTTCAAAGCTTCTCTTTTACATCTCAAATACTATATGGTAAATTAATAACATTCACGTTTATTATCTACACTGGATATTTAAGAGATAATATGTTGGGGATATCACCTGATTACTTGGTTTGTTTATCATTATAAAATTTGATCTCAAGTGACTAGAAACGAGCCGCCAGCAGCATCTGTGCTTTTTCATCATCTCCCATCAGTGTGTATGAGAGGTAAAGAGAAAAGGAGTTCCCCCACAAAAGGCAATTGAAAAGAGTCTAGGAACCAAGAGTTAAGCAGAAATAGCAAGGATCAGAAAACTTGGTCACAACAATTCTTATTCTCAGCCCTCACCCAGATCTGAGCCCAGACATTTAAGGTCTAGCTAGAGGCTGAGAGCTTGCCAGACTTTCACTCCCAGGGGAGACTTGGGGGTGGTCAGGACAGAAAGTGACAGATGCACTCTGGGGGGTCTATAGAGTATTTGTACTATGCCTCTTGCTCCAGCTGTGCTTTCTGGCTGACTCTTCCTTTATTTCCTTTCTTTCAACAGTTTATTTATCTGACTGTGAAGGGTCTTAGTTGCAGCATGCAGGATCTTCATTGCCTCATGCAGATCTTTCATTGCTGGCACCACAGACTCTTCAGTTGCGGCATGTGGGCTCTCTAGTTGTGGCACATAGGCTGCGGAGCACACGGGCTCCAGTAGTTGCAGCATGCAGGCTTAGTTGCTCCAAGGCATGTGGGATCTTAGTTCCTCAAACAGGGATCAAACCTGCGTCCCCTGCATTGCAAGGTGTATTGTTTACCACTGGGCCACCAGGCAAGTCCCTCAACAATTTTATTTTGAGGGTCACTCCCTTTTCTATTGCCATCGGCAAAGTCCCCGTGGCCCAGAGGACACAGTCACTGGCTTCAGACACACCTGCACTTGAATTCCTGTTTTGCCTTGTACCAATTACAAGACTTGGACAACTCAACCTGCTGAGTCTCAGCTTTCAAGAGGTTCCTTATAGAAACACGTGTGAGGATTTAAAAAATAATAACAGAGTAAACATTTCAGAAACAGCTTAGTGGATTTCCTTATCCCAAGAATGAGGAAGGAGGTGACTTAGGCTTTAGTATTGTTGGTGTCTTCCAAAGATTCCCAGAATCTTGGTTCTATCCAGCAACACGTTTTGAAGGAACAAGAATGTGGAAATTCTGGAAGCAAGCCTTTATTAAGCATCACCTATGATACCTATTTGGTGTGTACATAGGAAGTTATGTAACTTGGCTATGACAAAGTCCTTACCTCTTAGGAGACTACACTCAAGGTAATGAGGAAAAACCTACCCAGGGAAAATGATTGCAGAAACAGAACAAAGTGTCAGCCATGTGAGCAAATTAACAAGGCAAGTGTAACATAATTGCTTAGGAGTTCCACAACAAGGGAGTCAATAGGAATTCTTGGAGAAGGCCTCTTGGAGGTGCTCAGTGGGATTGGGATGAAGGTGGCTTTTTTACTGGATGTCAAAAACATGGCAAAGGTGACTGGAATGGCTTTCTGTCAGATGCAAGACAGTGAAATTTGCCACAACTCAAGGGGGACAAGGATCTAGTAAATTATATGCACCGAGGTAGTGATGGTAACTGGAATATGAGTACTAAAGGAGAAAGTTGGAGAGAGATTGAACATTTGAATTCTATAATAATTTTAAGCCTGCAAATTTGAAATGTCACCGTAGCCAAACATTAATAAAGTTTTACTTTATTAATTTGAATTTGAAATGAAGCCAGGCATTAGAAAGTGTTGGGGTGGAGGGTGGGGGAGAGTAGAGTTGGCAAAAGTGTTATTTCAACCAATATAAATTATAAATTCTATGTGTCTAACTTTCACATGGTGGTGCCGCTTTGCTAAGCATGCCGAAGTACCCGCTATTCTTTGTCAGGATGAGACTTGAATGATTCTAGTTTTGAGCTGTGAGAAATCAATATTCCATCAGGTAAAAGGCAGGCAGTCACTTGTGCCTGGAGGAACATCTGGTGGTGAATAACAGACTCTCCTCTCACCCCTTCATAGCCCTGCCACCTTCTGTTGCATTCTCTCCCCCTATGACTCTCCTTGCACACTTTCTCTTACTCCCATCCCCCAACCCCATAAATCCTATCAGTTTCCCCTTCTTGTCTCCTCAATGATTAGATGTTCAGGGACAGGAGGTGCGCTGGCAGATGGAGACCAGTGGCTTTCCTTCATGGCCACTATGTCTTCACCAGGGACCAAAGAGGGTACAGTGCATGTCTGGGAGAGTCTACAAGGGGGTAGATGGGGTTGACAGTGAGCCAGGAATTCCAGGCCCTGTCTCAAGATGAACTCTTTGAAAGCAGTCTCTGGTCACCTTTCTCTGACTGCTCCACTTCCTGTAGCAATTGGTAGAGGGGTCTCCTGGAGTATATGTAACATGGAGCTTCTCTGGACCCCATCAGCTTCCAGCTAGGATAGTAGAACGATGCCAAAAGGAAGACACTCCATAGATTCCCAGCAGGCACAAAGCATTGATCATCACATGCCAGCAGAAGAAGGTGGTAACAAACATGATGTCACTGATGTTATCGTCCTCCCACGGGTAGCCAGAGACTGGTTTGTACAGAATGAACCCCGCCTGTATCAGCCAGGAACCCATCATCTGAAACAGAAAGGTCTCGATCACAGCAAGTTGAAACGTGTCAGGAGCCCACAGCTTGGCAGTGAACACCAGCATCAGCAGCAACACCACCAAGATGAGCAGAGAGTGAACGTGCATTTCCACCCCCACGGAGTCCTGGACATGCGACACCAACAGCAGCAGCAGCACATAAAAGGTCAGCACCAAGATCCCTTTCTCTAGGGGCACACAGCGCTGAGGCAGCAAGTTTTTGCTCATGATGTCTATACAGCCGTTGAGGGTGAGGAGGATGAACATGGTGAGGTGCTGCCACTGTTTGGCGTACATGAATCTTGGTGGCAGATCCCTGGTCATCAGTGTCAACCCTCTCTCAACGCAGCTGATCTCATATGCCATCAAGCCAAAGCCAGCCAGCATCTTCAGCAAACCTCTGTGGGACATTTTCCACAGCCTGGCCCATCTCCCCTTATTCTTGAGAGGCAAAGAAGGATCCAGGAAAGACTCGCTGAATATCACAGCTTTGGAGACCACTACTGCTCGATACAATCCATATGCAAGTAGGAACAACCCTGGATACACGTGACCGATAAAGGTTCCCATTGAATCACAAATCAATCTAATGAAAGTGAGAAGAGTAAAACCCAGGCACGTCCTTCTAGGGCCACCTCAAGGTCTGGGCTTTGGATAGAGTTGCCTTCCACCAACTTTTATCGTTTCGCCCCACCCACTGCTCCCCCACAGAGAGGAAATGCTTCTTGAAACAAGCCTACGGCCTTAGTGGCATAAAGCCTCATTGTTCCATTCCATTCTGGAACACTGGGAACTAACTGGCTTCTGCCAAAGAAGAAAGCTGGTGAATGTGCTTTAGGGGGCCCCCTCTAGGGCCCTTGAGGTGCTTCTGGTCATACTTGTCCCTTTCTTCCATGGCTTCCTCCACTGGGACTGCCTACCCAGCACTCAGAGGAGAGAGGAGGATGGAATGGGACTAGGCATTGCCATGGTCTCAAGAGGAAGCCTGAGCACTTACAAGTCCTCAGGTGTTCTTCAGCACCTCTCAGACATAACTCTGGCCCAATCATAGGGTTCTGGACACATATATTTAAAAACATATTTAAAAACATTTGGAAACATGATCATATTCCACACCTATCTGGCTTTTCTTTTGTTCTTTTATAGACTTGTTTTGAGGATCACCAAGAAAGCTCGCTTCCTCTCCACCTCTTATCTCTTTACATTCCCATAGTTGTCTCCCCACATCAGCATTTAATAGCCAGTAAATGGTTCTGAAATGCTACCTTTTTAATACTGATTTTAAGGACTGGATATTTTGTACTGTGTCAGCCTGACTAAGCTTGAGCCATGTATTCCAGAGTTACCTTCCCTATATCGTTTGAGATTGAGCTGACTGCAAGAGAAGTTTACATAAGAATCTGAAGATGAAAGTAAAGCAGCAACGTAATACACTCTGAAGGTGTAGGGTACCAGGTGCCCCTGCAGCTCACACATTGAGTTACTGATCTGCTCACCTTGGTATGGGCAGCCAGGCCTATCACTCCCTCAGCTTCTCTTTGTGTAAAGGACACAAGCTTTTGTAAGCCACCTGCCACTGAACTGTGAGGTGACGAAAGGAAGACAAGCTATAGCCTGTCTTCACAGGTTGCAATTTGTCCTTGCTCTTTCTCAGTTTTTTTTCTGACTACGGCCACACAGAGATGAAAGGACCGCCAGCCCACCACACAGAAGAGAGCCAAAAGCCTTCCATAGACTTCTTCACTCCAAATGTGTAAGGTCTAATGTCCTTGAGAAATTCATATTCCCATCACCCATCTCTAACTGATACAAGGAATTAAGGTGTAACCCTAAAATGCTGGTTCTGTCGAGAGGGTGACTCCAGTGAGCTGGTGTTGGCCATTTGGATTTTAACATGGATTAGCCCATCAGTTTCATTTATCTATGACTCCTCTAGTGTCTAATGCATCTCAGAAGACAGAGTCCTAGGTATTGTGTAACAGCCAGCTGAGTATAAGGAAGAGAGAATGATGAAGAACAAAGTACAGGGAATGTGACGCCTACAGTGGTTTTGGGTTTACTGTAGGAGGTACAAGCAATAGGAGTTTCTGTGGGGGTGATAATTATGCTGAAGGAAGAGGAAGTTCTCCCCTCAACATGAACAGTACTGACCTCACAGTCTGCATAACCATCCTTCTTTAAGGTACAAACACTGCTCTGGGGCAGAGAGGCAGCACCTGTATGCTGACAGTGCCCCTAGTGAAGAGGGGGAGAATTTACATGCAGCTCACAGCACTGCCTCTGAGACCTCACTCCTACCCAATTACCTGTACATTATCAAATCTAATCAATGCCAGAAAAAAAGTTAAATCTTTCTGCCCTTGAGGATGACAGCAACTCAGACTTTTTCTTGCTATTGAGAGATCTGGTGCGGCTAGGGATTTGAGTGTGAAAGTAAATTAGGAAGAGCTTAATTCAGCTTTCTGAGGGAGTTTGGTCTTTTAAAATTTTTAACATTAGGTATTTTTTTATTCAATGTATAGTCATTGTAGAAAAATGAGGTAAAATACATTCACAAAAAAAGAGCACTACAAGTCATCTCTACTTCCATAATCTGGAGGTAACAGCTGTTTTCTTTGAGATATAGAAACACCGTTCTAAGAAGGCAGCATGAAGAAGTGAAAAATGCATCAACTGGAAGTCAGAAATCTGAGTTCTCCTTTGACTTGCTGCATGTCATACCTTTCACCTGAAAAGAAAAATTATGTTGAATGTAACCTATTTTTTTATTTTATTTTTACTTTACAATACTGTATTGGTTTTGCCATACATTGACATGTACACGTGTATACGAGCTCCCAATCCTGAATTTAACCTTCTATTAAAGTGAAAATAAAGGCATGAATATTGTTGCACAGAAAGGAGAATATTTGTCTCCTGTCTTTATCTCCCTTTTGGTGAATTATCAAAACCTTGTGAGAGCACCATAGGGCTCAATGATCAGAGGAAGGAAATTCAAGGGGAAAATCTGAGTGACACCTTCTGAAGCAAGTCAGGAGGCAAGAACCCCAGGGATTGTCTTGGGCTTGAAGGTTTGATCTGGGAGAAGCACAAGATGTATTGCTCTTCTGCATATCAGCAGGGCTGGGACAGGAAGTACATGGTCTGCAGGCCTCAAGGGGAGCCACATTTGCTCATTCTTACTGTTGCTTCTACTACTTTGATGCTGTGATCCTAGTGAGTTGGGAGCAGCAGAGCTTCCTCCAGCTCCCACACTCTCCTTGACAGTTGTTCCTGGCAACTGTGAGCCAGAGGCCAAAGAAGGAGAGAAAACAGCAGCACTGACCCAGTAGCAATGTGAGGTTGAAAGTGGCACATATGAGGACAAGAAGCCCCACTTCAGGTCCTGTCTGGGTTGCTCAAGCACCAAATCTGCATGTTTTCCATTACAACATGAACATCCTGATCAAGACTTTGAAGATAAGAATCGCCTACCCCAAACCAGATACTGCCCATGAGTAACCGAGAAGGAAGCCAAAGGTAGTGAATGATTAGCAGAGCTGGCAGACAGCTCCAGGTTTTGTGGCCACTGAGTGCCTGCAGAGAGTTTCATGAGGAAAACTCAGGCTGACCACAGGAACCCATAGAAGTCCTTCTCAGCCTGGTTGCTCTGTGGTGAGACTTCCCTCAGATCTATACCCCCCAGCCACCACCCCATGTAACTGAAGGCCCCTAGACAAAGCTACTGCCATTTGTCTGGCATGAAATACCAGAATGAGCCAAAATACCTTCAGAAATTCAGTAAATATGAATTTACTAACTCCTGTAGATTCTACTGAGTACAGCAGGCGTATAAAAAATATATGATGTTAGTTATCCTCAAAGGGCTTACCATTTGAAGGCACACATCTCTACACACCACATACTCTCAAACAAAACATTAGGGAAGTATTTAGACTACCTTGGTTCTATAGTAATCAAATGTCACATAGGTAATTTTAAATGTTCTAAAGCATTTGATAAAATTCAACATTTATTGATGATAAACTCTTACCAAAGTGAGTACAGAAGGGAACATATCTCAACATAATAAAAGGTATTTATGACAAACCCACAGCTTACATATTACTCATCAGTGAAAAGCTGAAAGCTTTTCTGCTAAAATCTAGAACAAAATAAAGATGCCCATTCTCACCACTTCTATTTAACATAGTGTTGGAGGTCCTAGTCACAGTAATCAGGTAAGAAAAAGAAAAGTTACCCAAAGTAGAAGGGAATAGGTAAAATTGTCACTATATGCAGATGACATGATACTATAAATAGAAAACCATAAAGATTCCAAAATTACTAGAACTGATACATGAGTTCGGCAAGGTAACAGGATAAGATAAAGGTTAACATGCAGAAATCTGTTGCATTTTTTTGCACTAACAATGAAATATCAGACAGGGAGAGTAAAAAAAAATCCCTTTTAAAATCAAATTAAAACAAAACAAACTTAGAAGTAAACCTGACCAAGGAGGTGAAAGGCCTATATGCTGAGAAATATAAAACATTGGTAAAGGAAACTGAAGATGATAGAAAAAAATGAAAAATGTCCCATGCTCTTGGAAGAATTCATATTGTTAAAATGGCCATACTACCTAATCTACGTATTTAATGTGATCTTTATCAGATTACCCATGACATTTTTCACAGAACTAGAACAAATAATCCTAAAATTTATATCAAACCACAAAAGACCCAGAATTACCAAAGAAATCCTGAGGAAAAAGAACAAAGCTGGAGGCATAACCCTCCCAGACTTCAGACAAGACTACAAAGCACAATAATCAAAACACTGTGGTATTGGCAGAAAAACAGACATATGGGTTAATGGACAAGATAGAGGGCCCAAAACACCTATGATCAATTAATCTTCCACAAAGGAGGCAATAATATACAATGGAGAAAAGACAGTCTCTTAGCAAGTTGGGGAAATCTGGACAACTCCATGTAAATCTATGAAATTAGAACACTCCCTCACACCATACACAAAAATAAACAAAATGGCTTAAAGACTCAAATATAAGACATATGACATAATAAAACTCCTAGAAGAGAACATAGGCCAAATATTATTAGTAATGTTTTCTTAGGTCAGTCTCCCATGGCAATAGAAATAAAACCAAAAATAAACAAGTGGGACCTAATTAAACTTAAAAACTTTTGCACAGCAAAGGAAACCATAAAGCAAAAAGACAGCCTATGGACTGGGAGAAAATATTTGCAAATAATGTGACCAACAAGGGTTTAATTTTTCAGAATATACAAACAGCTCATACAAGTCAGTAACAAAAGAATTAAACAGTCCAATTTTTTAAAAGGCATTTCTCCTAAAGAAGACATACAAATAACCAGTAGGCATATGAAAAGATGCTCAACATCACCATTAGAGTAATGCAATCAGAGTTACACGATTTCACCTCACACCAATCAGAATGACCATTATTAAAAAGTCTACAATTAACAAATGCTGGAGAGGGTGTGGTGAAAAGGGAACCCTCCTACACTGTTGGTGGGAGTGTAAATTTGTGAAGCTACAATGGAAAACAGTACGGAGGCTCTTTTAAAAGCTAAAAATAAGAGTTGCCATATGATCCAGCAGCCTCACACCTGGGCATATATTTGGAGAGAGCTATAATTTGAAAGCATACTTTACAATAGTAAAATAGCAGCACTATTTACAATAGTCAAGACATGGAAGCCACTTAAATGTCCATTGACAGATGAATGGATAAAGAAGATGTGATATATACATACAATGGAATACTGCTCAGGCATAAAGAAAAATTATTGCTATTTGCACCAACACAGATTTAACTCAAGACTGTCATACTAAGTGAAGTAAGTCAGAAAAAACAAAGATAAATACCATATGATACCCTTTATAAATGGAATCTGAAATATGAGGAAAATGAACTTACGTACAAAGCAGAAACAGACTCAGAGACATGGAAAACAAACTTTGGTTACCAAAGGGGAGAAGGGGTGGAAGAGGGATAAATTAGGAGTTTGGGAGTAGCAGATACACACTGCTATATATAAAAGAGATAAACAATAAAGTCCCATTTATAACTCATGGAACTATATTCAATATCCTGTAATACACCATAATGGGAAAATTTGAAAAAGGACATATATGTTATATAACACATATAATACATATACATTATATATATATATATAACTGAAGCACTTTACTATACACCAGAAACAGACACAACATTGTAAATCAACTATACTTCCATAAAAAGTTTTAAAGTAAAAAAATATTTTCTAACAGCAACATTAAAAAGATGAAATTAGTTTTAATAAGATATATTTCTCAATATGTCCACAATATCATTTCAACATGTAATATAAAAGTTATAAATGAGTTATTTTTAATAAATGAAGTATTTGATTCCATATTTCATACTAAGTGTACAAACTCATGTTTTACACATAACAGCACATTTCATTTCAGACAAGCCATGTTACATGCTCAATAGCTACATGTGGTTAGTGGCCGCCATATTGTATTATGTAGATTCAGACAGTATAGA
The DNA here is from genome assembly GCA_006408675.1 of Madoqua kirkii. Classification (NCBI taxonomy): domain Eukaryota; kingdom Metazoa; phylum Chordata; class Mammalia; order Artiodactyla; family Bovidae; genus Madoqua; species Madoqua kirkii. Next base: position 10,323 of record SJYC01133198.1, read on the forward strand.
ATGACAAGTTGAGTGAATTTTAAAGTTTTAGTGAAAAGAACAGTTCCTGATGGGAGTAGAAGTTTGTTCAGAAATGGTATCTAGACAGCTACACTATAAACTCAATGGTTGTAGGATTTTAGTATGATGCTGAACATCTTTTAATTTACTTTCTGTTTGCAAGGGGCACTATCATTATTATCAGCATCAAAAAATGACTACAACTGGAGAAGGCAATGGCACCCCACTCCAGTACTCTTGCCTGGAAAATCCCATGGATGGAGGAGCCTGGTAGGCTGCAGTCCATGGGGTCACTGAGTCAGACACAACTGAGCGACTTCACTTTCACTTTTCACTTTCATGCATTGGAGAAGGAAATGTTAACCCATTCCAGTGTTCTTGCCTGGAGAATCCCAGGGATGAGGGAGCCCGGAGGGCTGCCGTCTATGGGGTCGCACAGAGTCGGACACGACTGAAGCGACTTAGCAGCAGCAGCAGCACTTTGCTGCTAAGCAGCAACCCACCACAGGAGGAAAGCAAGCCAGAGGTGGGGCCTTGAGCAAAACCACACAGGGAGTGGGTCTGTGGAAATCAGACTAAGGTCAGAGCACATCTGTTTATGTGCCAGATTTTCATCCTAATTTCAAATAAGCATTACTAAGCCTTGGGGTTTGTCACTAACTTACCAAAACAAAGCCATGAGAGATAGAAACAACATTCTTATTTCTTAATTTGAAGGGACATATTTGCTTTGTTTATCCTGGCACACCAATTCATAATTCTCCTCTTTGAAATTTCCCATAATAGGAGTTTTATACCTCATTGCATAACCATGGCTTAGGTTTCACAGTTGGTATAATAGATTTCAGGGTGATCACATTTCAACAGCTGCTTTTTTTTCTGAAAACTTATGGCAAGGTGGGAACACGTACTCACGTTATCTCTGTTATACCTATTTCTTCCTTTATGACTATGGTATTAACTCTCATCCATGGCTGAGGACAGAACTCAAGGACCCTGAGTCTGTTCCTCCATAGATCAATCCTTTTCTACCCCAGAATATGATCCCCAAATTAGGAGTTATCCTTTGTGCTGTCTTGTGAATGATTGTTAATTCTGCAATTTGGGAACCCCACTGTAAACTTCAAAATTCACTTGAGAGATGTGTCTGTCTCACTATTGAATAGTCTTGTTCTCCTCCCACAATATAGGGTGTTGCCACCCAGCCAGGGACCATGTTACCTGACAATTCTGTGACTGAGTCTGGGCCAGTGGGATGTGTATGGAATTGATATACACTGCTTCACGACACGGCCCACAGAAACCTCTCTCCTATTTTTCACCCTTTCTTTTTCCATATCTGCTGGCTGAATACAGAAGATTGTGAGGCACTAGAGAAGGACAGAGTCACAAGATAGGAAGAGTCTGACTTCTGAGAGACTAGATGAAAGGCTGCCTATGCCACTGTGTGCTTAGTCACTCAATCGTGTCTGACTCTTTGTGACCCCATGGACTGTAGCCCGCCAGGGTCCTCTGTCCATGGGGTTCTCCAGGCAGGAATACTGAAGTGAGCTGTTATTTCCTTCCAGGGGATCTTTCCAACCCAGGACTCAAACCCAGGTCTCTTATCTCCTGCATTGGCAGGTGGGTTCTTTACCTCTAGCACCATCTGGGAAGTTGATCTACTAACTAGAAATGCTGGCATTTAATTTTATGACTGTGGGAGAAATAAACTTCTGTGGTGGTAAGCTGATGTGATTTAAGGGTTTATCTGCTTTAAATCAATTACTCGACATTGTCTACCAAGCCTCCAACAGGCCCACTGGGAGCTGATATAAATGTATCTCTTGGCCATCAACTTTGATGTGCAAACTACCTGAAGGGTGAAGTTGGTTGCTCCCACCCAACTCCCTCCTCGCCTTCAGTATCCCGAAGTCTAGAATTCTTATGTACCCTGTCCATGCCACAGTTTCTGAGGCCAGGACAATGAATTCTCAGTTTCCCTGTAACTATGGAAGAAACACAAGCTGGAGAAATATCAATAACCTCAGATATGCAGATGACATCACCCTTATGGCAGAAAGTGAAGAGGAACTAAAAGGCCTCTTGATGAAAGTGAAAGAGGAGAGTGAAAAAGTTGGTTTAAAGCTCAACATTCAGAAAACAAAGATCATGGCATCTGGTCCCATCACTTAATGGGAAATAGATGAGGAAACAGTGGAAACAGGGTCAGACTTTATTTTGGGGGGCTCCAAAATCACTACAGATGGTGACTGCAGCCATGAAATTAGAAGACACTTACTCCTTGGAAGAAAAGTTATGACCAACCTAGATAGCATATTCAAAAGCAGAGACATTACTTTGCCAACTAAGGTCATCTGCATTCAAATGGATGTATCTTTCCTTTTCTCCATTGCTTTTCACTTCTCTTCTTTTCACAGCTATTTGTAAGGCCTCCTCAGTCAACCATTTTGCTTTTTTTGCATTTCTTTTTCATGGGAATGGTTTTGATCCCTGTTCTCCTGTACAATGTCATGAACCTCTGTCCATATTTCTTCAGGCACTCTATGATATCTAATCTTTTGAATCTATTTCTCACTCCCACTGTATAATCTTAACGGATTTGAATTAGGTCTTCCATTGGTCATCTCTGGATGTGAGAGTTGGACTGTGAAGAAGGCTGAGCACCGAAGAATTGACACTTTTGAACTGTGGTGTTGGAGAAGACTCTTGAGAGTCCCTTGGACTGCAAGGAGATCCAACCAGTCCATTCTGAAGGAGATCAACCCTGGGATTTCTTTGGAAGGAATGATGCTAAAGCTGAAACTCCAGTACTTTGGCCACCTCATGAGAAGAGTTGACTCACTGGAAAAGAGTCTGATGCCGGGAGGCACTGGGGGCAGGAGGAGAAGGGGACAACCGAGAATGAGATGGCTGTATGGCATCACGGACTCTATAGATGTGAGTCTGAGTGAACTCCGAGAGATGGTAATGAACAGGGAGTCGGAGTCCTGGCGTGCTGCGATTCATGGGGTCGCAAAGAGTCGGACACCACTGAGAGACTGAACTGAACTGAACTGAATGGCCCAGTGGTTTTCTCTACTTTCTTCAATTTAAGTCTGAATTTGGCAATAATAATCAGCTATAGGTTAAAGCATCTGCCTCCAATGTGGGAGACCTGGGTTCAATCCCTGGGTCGGGAAGATCCCCTGGAAAAGAAAATGGCAATCCACTCCAGTATTTTTGCCTGGAGAATCCCATGGACGGAGAAACCTACATAGGTTACAGTCCACGGGGTCGCGGAGAGTCGGACACGACTGAGCGAGTTCACCTATACCCCAATACAAAATTTAAAGTTTAATATAAAAAAATAAGAAGGGAGGTACGGCCAAATTCTGCTACTGGCTAACTGTATAAGATTGGGCAGATTATTTCTGTTTATGTTAACGTGTTCATAAAATAAGGAGTAACAATACCTTCTATTTGAAAATGGTGTTCCAAGGTTTGAACAAGTGAATATATGCAAAGTGATTATAGCAATGCCTGACATATAGTAAGCACTGAACAAATGTTTACTTTTATTATCTCATAAATTAATTTTTTTGGTGTGACAAACTGGTTGATTATAAGAATATTATATGTATTAGTAATGATAGTTTAAAATAAATTACAATTAAAAAAAAGCAGCTCACAGTGACTTTGAGATCACACAAAGAAACTTCAGAGCAAAAAACACACCTAAATGACTACTTTGCAGTCAAACAACATAATCTCAGAAATCAAATTTGTAGTATGGGGTCTTGTATTTAATATGCTTAATATTTAGGTTGATTATTTTATTTCTTTCATTCTAAAATATTTTAGCAAGTATTAATTTTGGGATCATTCCAAGTGACCACAAGCAAATCAAATTGTATTTCTCTTGGCTTCTTTTAGCTGATCTCATGTCTCAAATATCTTGAATCAGCCATGTTCCCACTCTGTCTCCAGCTCTGCTTTTGTTTCACTTAATGCCATTTTATTCAGTATTTTCTCTGCTCCTAGGGACAATGCATTTGTCACCATCTTTGTTTTCACAGTTCTCTAGTTAACTTTGCCTGATTCACAGTTATTGCCCTGGATTATTCTCTCTAGAAACCGGTAGCTTTATCAACTAAGTTCTTGTCAAACAATTTTTCCTCATACAAAATGACTGCCATTGTGTCATCGTTTTATATCTTCTCCATAACTTTTGTGGATCAAAACACTGAAAGCATAGAAGGCATGCTATCATAGATAAATGAAAAATGATTTAGTAGTAATCTAACAAGCTCAGTGTTTTCCAAAAGTAGGCCATGACTTAATTATGGATCATAAACTAAGCTAAAGTTTAGTTGGCAGATTCCAGAATTTTAAAAATTAAACAAAGTACAATGAAATATGATAAAATAAAAAACCAGAATGCAACTATAAAAGTACTTATTGTTTTATGAAGCTTTTTTTAGTTATTTATATGTATACATGCTTGATCACCATCTAAAATGTATATCTTACATTTTAATCAAGATATCAAAGGTTTGGAAACCCTCTAATACATCACATTTATTTGTTGTTTTCAAAATTCTCTTAGTCCTTTTTGTAAAGGCATTTGTACATTTTCAATTAGATTTTAGTTTCTTGAAGGAAGGTACTCATTTATCTTTTGCGTAACAGCTTCATAATTCAACTGAACCAACATAATTGAAAGCCTCAAAACAGACCATACACTAATATCTAATATATACTGACCATCTTGACATCTACACAACTAAAGAAAAATGAAAGTAATGATAACTGAAAAGAAGCATTTAAATGAAATATCCAGTTATAATAGGTCTCCAACTTATCTTGTTATTTATGAGACCCATTACCATTGTTAATACCATTCAATCAAATGATAAAAAATTGGCTATATACTATATGCCAGGCCAGGCATTTTGTTAGGTGTTTAAATTAGACATTTGATTAATATAAAATTCTTGTCCCAAATAGTTCATGATGTACAAAGAATATGTATCTTCATGAGATAGGATTGAATTATATTATTAAGTATTAAGGTGTTTTTGTCTCACAACATTCTCATGAAGTAGTTAGGAGTCCGCGCTTCCATTGCACAGGGCATAGATTCCATCCTTAGTGGGGGAACTTAAGATCCTGCAAGCTGTGTGACATGGGACAAGAATTTTTTGCATGGAAGATGCAATAATAATAATAATAACAATAAAATGGTATCATTAAAATGCCTTCCAAGTATATTTACCTAGAAAACCAATGTCTTTGAATGTGGGATTATCAAGAAGATGAAATTCAGAGTTAGTGCACTTGTTGAGTTGCTATGAATTAATTATGTATTATTCTCCCAAAATGTCATCTTACCAAGGACCTTTTCCCCAAGGAGATAATTCTTAGTAGAGAAGGAAAAAAATGTTTTTATTTTCCTGTCATGGTAGAAGAAGAATTTGCAAAGCAAGATCAGAAAAAGAAATAAAATAAATCTGTGACTTTCAGGAAACAAAATTATAATAAAATATCAAGACTGCATGGGTGTATTAATAACAAATTATCAAGCTATTTCCTAAGTGAAGTTATATATTATTTGTTCTTTTTCATAATGAATGCTGAGCTACTCAGCAACAATATGATCTATGAATAAGAGTATCATGGTTACTATTTTCATATTAAAGCTATATACAATATCATTAGTAAGTTGGAGGATTCAATGGAAATTGAAGATTCAAGAATTATATCCTTTTTCAGTTTTATCCCATCCTTTACTCCTTAAGGAGAGGATGGAGAATCCACATAATTTTAAAGTTTTACTCAATATATGCCCATATGTGTAATTATGGCTGATTTGCATTGTTGCATGGCAGAAACAATACAACATTGTAAACAATTATAAATATTTACTGAAATAAAAATGGGAGAAAAAAGAATATGACATTGAGAGAAACTGACATGTCTTTTCTTGCTCTTTACATAGCTAGCACTTAGCATATAGTTGACATGTTGTATATATTCCAGAAATGTTTAATTGATGAGTGAACAAAAAATTATAAGTATCAGTTACCCTTAATGTCACACTAGAATTTTCAAAAATCCTATCTTTTACTTTATACAAATTTATATTTGGTTAGATTATATTAACCAGTATATCTAATAATGCCTGGCAGAAGGGGGAAAAAACTTACTTATGAATAAAAATCAAGCTTTATTCAGTGGACAGAATCCATTACACCCTGGACATCCCCTGATTTTAAGGCTTCTCAATAGCAAGGTACCATTAGTATTACTGTAACTCCTTTTTAAAAGTTGTTAACTTATTCACAGGGAGCAGAATGAATGTGAGTTCATAAGAAAAGCAAAAAATAAAAACAGTTAAATCAGATAAAAAACTCATCAAACCTAAGAAAACCAAAAATTTTCTTATCTACCCTCAGTTAAAGATTGACTAGATACACTTTTGTTGGCAAAGTAATGTCTCTCCTTTTTAATATGCTATCTAGGTTGGTCATAAGTTTCCTTCCAAGGAGTGTCTTTTAATTTCATGGCTGCAGTCACCATCTGCAGTGATTTTGGAGCCCAGAAAAATAAAGTGTGACACTGTTTCCACTGTTTCCCCGTCTATTTGTCATGAAGTGATGAGATCCTGTCTCTTATACACATCTAATTGGGAAAAATATTATTAAATTTCACATGTGTTACAAAGTAGTTATATCCAAAACCTTTTCAAAACTAATTCAAAGTACACATCACCTGCAGTTATCTTTCAAAATGCCTTATTATAAATAGCATAGTCAAAATTAACAAAAGTGATTAAATTCAAAATACAAGGAATTTTACAGTAAAACTGAAAATGCGTATCATGTTTTAAGTTTGCACATCATCTTTAAAAATTTCAGATGTGTCATACATTCATAAAGTATGTAAAAATAAGTCATCTAGAGAATAAAAGTAACAATAGAATGAACACTGAGAAGGCCATTAATCTAAAATATAAAACATCATTAGTGTTTTAGAAGCTCTTTTCTTGTCCATCCCAGGTTGAAAATCTTTCTTTCACCTGTCCCAAGAACTGCTATCCTGATGTCTCTGTAAATATTCCCTTGCTTTTCTTTATATCACCCATCCCTAAGCAATTTCCTGTTTCTTGCTTAGTTTTGAAAACCCTGAACCTAGATGTATACAGAAAAGGCTGTATTGACTCTGTTACATATACCTTCCAAGGAAAATAGAAACTGAACAGGAATTTTATGATATGACCTTGCTTCAGCTTCACTGAGAGTGTAAAGGAGCCCTTTTTTAAGAAGTCAGTGACCAAGACCATAAGCAAATAGGTAAAACATCTGTTGGAACAGTAATGTAGGTTAACTTGAAAGATACAGAGACAATACAAGGTGGACAAACTTACAAAATCTTACAAAAGATCATTACTTAATAATATATTAATATGGCCAAACATAACAGAAATGTTTATGTTTACATATATCTGTATATTTATCTGAAGAATGTAAAAACATATATATACTATATTACATACATTGCATACATGCATTGGGGAATGATTAGATCCTGAGAACTAAGCCCTCATGAATGTGATTAATGCCCTTATAAAAGAGGTCCCAGAGAGATTCCGTGCCTTTCCCACCACAAGAGGTTACAGTGAAAAAACAGTTGTCTATGAGAAGGTGGGCCCTCACCAGACATCAAATTCACAGCACCGTGGTCTTGGACATACTAGCTTCAGAACAGTAAGAAATAAATTTATTTCTTATAAGCCACTCAATCTGTAATATTTTATTATACCACAAATGGGCTAAAGCAATTATATAATTTATTTATTTTAGAAAATTAGAAAGAGCCTCTGCAATTGAAAAGTATGATAGCAAAAATGAAAAACAAAATAGAGAAGCTGGAGAAATCTTCCAGAAAATAGAGCAAAAATATTAAGATATGTGCACTAGGAGAGAAAAAGATAAGAAAATTAGAATATCAGTTTAGGGATACCACATCCAAATAGTAAGCATTCTATTAATTCTAAGAGCAAGAACAGAGAAAAGGGAGAGGAGAGTCAATGAATTAATTCAGGAACATGACCTAAAAAGAAAGATACGCAATATATGCATCCATAGTTATAAATAAAATCATACCAAAGTACATCATCGTAAAATTCCAGAATATTTGAGACAAAAACAGTTAAAAGAATCAGTTCAGTTCAGTCGCTCAGTCGTGTCTGACTCTTTGCAACCCCATGAACCACAGCAGACCAGGCCTCCCTGTCCATCATCAACTCCCGGAGTTTACCCAGACTCATGTCCATTGAGTCAGTGACACATCTAACAATCTCATCTTCTGTCATCCTCTTCTCCTCCAGCCCTCAGTATTTCCCAATATCAGGGTCTTTTCAAATAAGTCAGCTCTTCACATCATATGACCAGGGTATTGGAGTTTCAGCTTCAACATCAGTCCTTCAATAAAGCCTCAGGACTGAACTCCTTTAGGATGGACTGGTTGGATCTCCTTGCAGTCCAAGGGACTCTCAAGAGTTTTCTCCAACACCATGGTTCAAAAGCATCAACTCTTCGGTGTTCAGCTTTCTTTATAGTCCAATCTCATATCCATACATAACTACTGGAAAAACCATAGCCTTGACTAGATACACTTTTGTTGGCAAAGTAATGTCTCTCCTTTTTAATATGCTATCTAGGTTGGTCATAAGTTTCCTTCCAAGGAGTGTCTTTTAATTTCATGGCTGCAGTCACCATCTGCAGTGATTTTGGAGCCCAGAAAAATAAAGTGTGACACTGTTTCCACTGTTTCCCCGTCTATTTGTCATGAAGTGATGAGATCAGATGCCATGATCGTTTTCTGAATGTTGAGTTTTAAGCCAACTTTTTCACTCTCCTCTTTCACTTTCATCAAGAGGCTCTTTAGTTCCTCTTCACTTTCTGCCATAAAGGTGGTGTCATCTTCATATCTGAGGTTATTGATATTTCTCCCA
>SJYC01133199.1:0-16588 GCA_006408675.1 Madoqua kirkii
CATGGCTGTGGTCACCATCTGCAGTGATTTTGGAGCCCCCCAAAATAAAGTCTGACACTGTTTCCACTGTTTCCCCATCTATTTCCCATGAAGTGATGGGACCGGATGCCATGATGTTTGTTTTCTGAATGTTGAGCTTTAAGCCAACTTTTTCACTCTCTATTTTCACTTTCATCAAGAGGCTTTTTAGTTCCTCTTCACTTTATGCCATAAGGGTGGTATCATCTGCATATCTGAGGTTATTGATATTTCTCCTGACAATCTTGATTCCAGCTTGTGCTTCTTCCAGCCCAGCATTTCTCATGATGTACTCTGCATATAAGTTAAATAAGCAGAGTGACAATATACAGCCTTGACGTACTCCTTTTCCTATTTGGAACCAGTCTGTTGTTCCATGTCCAGTTCTAACTGTTGCTTCCTGACCTGCATATAGGTTTCTCAAGAGGCAGGTCAGGTGGTCTGGTATTCTCATCTCTTTCAGAACTTTCCACGGGTTCTGAAAGCCTGTGGAAGCAAAGGCTTTCAATAAAGCAGAAATAGATGTTTTTCTGGGACTCTCTTGCTTTTTCCATGATTCAGCAGACGTTGGCAATTTGATCTCTGGTCCTAGAGCCTATTATACAGAGTGAAGTAAGTCATAAAGAGAAAAACAAATATATATTAACACATATATATGGCATCTAGAAAGATGGTACTGATTAACCTATTTGCAGGGCAGCAATGTAGATGCAGACATAGAGAACAGACTTGTGTTCTGTTCTGGACAAGGAGGGAGGGGGAGATGTTGGGACAAATGGACAGAGTAGCATGGAAACATATACACTACCATAGGGAAAATAGCCAGCCAGCGGGAATTTGCTCTATGACTCCAGGAGCTCAAACTAGTGCTCTGTGACAGCCTAGAAAAATGGGATGGTGTGGGAGGTGGGAGGGAGGTTCAAGAGGGAGGTGATATGGCTTCCCTGGTGGCTCAGGTGGTAAAGTGTCTGCCTGCAATGTGGGAGACCCGGGTTCAATTCCTGGGTCAGGAAAATGCACTGGAGAAGGAAACCACAGTCCTTTCCAGAACTCTTGCCTGGAAAATCCCATGGACGAAGGAGCCTGATAGGCTACAGTCCATAGAGTAGCAAAGAGTTGGACGTGACTTGACTTTCAGGGCTGATTCATGTTGATGTATGGCAGAAATCAATACAATTATCCTCAATTAAAAATGTTTAAGACTGCCCATAGATTTAAATCTTAGGCCTACAATTAACTATTTCAAAAAGAATCACTTTGTCCCTCTGCATGCATACTCAGTCACACTCCACTTTGCAACCCCATGGAGTGCAGCCCACCAGGCTCCATCCATGGGATTTTCCCAGTAAGAATACTGGAGTGGGTTATCATTTCCTCCTCCAGGGGATGTTCCTGACCCAGGGATCAAACCTGCATCTCCTGTGTCTCCTGCATTGCAGGTACATTCTTTTTTGTTGACCAAGGAAGCCCTTGACCCTCTACAACCACCCACATAAAAATTCACTTCAGGACTCTACTTCCCTGGTTATCAACTGTAGTTGTCAGTGAGCATAGCCTTAACTATTAAGATACAAATCCAGACCCAAATTTAAAAACTTGACTCACATTACACAAAATTAAGATAGCTTTTATGTGGGTTTCCAATTATTAGCAAGTTGGTTTGTAACTCATTAACAGTGTCAAGCTTTCAAAGAAACTTACTAAAAGGCAGAAACCCAAAAGCTTTATCAGAGTATCAATCTATTAGCTCTCTACTTTTTATGTAAAGTTTATTGTTATGAACTCCAAGATCCTCTATATCCTTAGTCACTGGGCCTTTCCCGCACTTTTAAAACACTTCATACCTCTAAATGAATCATCCCCAATCTCCCTTATCAATGTGTGAGCATACCAACACTTTCAAAATTACTGTATTAAACTGAGTTTTCAAATAGAAGGGAACGTCTTTAAGTACATCAGTTTTCCTGGCATTGAGCAGATAGTAGGTGACCCTCAAATGCATATGAAGTGGTTATTGATATCACCAGTAATGTTAAGTCAGGAGGGTGAGAACTCAACATGTGACTCTACAACTACCACACTACCCAGTTCTAAGGTGAAGGTGAAGTCGCTCAGTCGTGTCTGACTCTTTGCGACCCCGTGGATTGTAACCTAGTAGGCTTCTCCGTCCATGGGATTCTCCAGGCAAGAATACTGGAGTGGATTGCCATTTCCTTCTCCAGGGGAATCTTCCCGACCCAGGGATTGAACCTGGGTCTCCCGCATTGGAGGCAGATGCTTTAACCTCTGAGCCACCAAGTAAGCTTAATTAAAATAGAATGTGTGCTATAATAGTTTGAGTCTAAGAATGGCATTTATGACCTTCACCCTAATTTATCTAAATTCTTCAAACATGTTTTATAGGGGAACTAACTGGATAAACTTCACATAGAATGAGTGCATCTGTGAGAGGATAAATCTTCGAATACACTAAGCAAGCAGCAATGTCAGAATATTGTGATAGCACAAAACAGTTTAAACTACAGCTTCAATTCTGGTAGTGGCCATAGTAGTTTCATCAAGCCAAGATTAACAATTAAGTTATGACCTTCACCCTAATTTATCTAAATTCTTCAAACATGTTTTATAGGGGAACTAACTGGATAAACTTCACATAGAATGAGTGCATCTGTGAGAGGATAAATCTTCGAATACACTAAGCAAGCAGCAATGTCAGAATATTGTGATAGCACAAAACAGTTTAAACTACAGCTTCAATTCTGGTAGTGGCCATAGTAGTTTCATCAAGCCAAGATTAACAATTAAGTTTAAAAGTTATTTTCAAAGATGCCGACTATCACCATCAGATTTTATCACATAAGACAATGCATGCTGGTAAAGTCATACTATTTCTTTTTACCTATTAGAATAGGTGACAATTATCACTAATCTGACAAAAGTGGTACTAATTATACTGAGAATTCTATTAGAAATTCCCAGTGCGAATTAAGGAACAAAGGTTGAAACTTCCTTAGACATGTTTATTTTGCTTAATCATGTTGTTTACATGCATTTGAACACTTTTAACATTCTAAATATGACATGTTCAAATTTAATCAAACAGTGGCACTATGTAGTTTCTAATCTTAGAACCTTTTATTGAAATGACATTCAACTAATTTTTCCTGCTGAAGACTTGAAATTACTGGCTTTGGTACATTTAATGAGAACAGGACATGTTGCCATAAAAGCAATTTTTTTAGTATTTCATATACTGAGTAAACATTCTTCAAATGTTTGCTTAAATATAAATCCTTATCTACATCAAGATATTCTGGAGATTCCTAAAAGTCACTTACCTGATAACCTACATTATAAGTGAATTTTAGAAATCTTTTAATTTAGCCAATGGGCTTCCCTGGTGGCTCAGTGGTAAAGAATCCACTGCCAATGCAGGAGATGCAGGTTAGTCCCTGGGTTGAGGTCCCCTGGAGAAGTAAACGACAACCCACTTCGGTATTCTTGCCTGAGAAATCCCAGGGACAGAGGAGCCTGTTGGGGTACAGTCCATGGGGTCGCAAGAGTTGGATGCAAGTTGGCAACTAAACAATTAAGCAATACAGATAACTTACTCAACTCAAATTTCATTCTCTGCTTACTTGAGCACTATAAACAAACTACTACAAGAGGCTCATCTCACAGCCTTTGAACAAGGAGTAAAGCAGCACATGGTTTAAGATATTGTGCTTTATTCAGTTACTATTTTACACATAAAATCCAATGTTATAATGAATTCAGGACAATCCACAAATCCAGAAGTTGGTATAGTTACAGAAAGCCAACAGCAGGTCACTAATAGATAAGTGAAAGTAAAACCACACCTCACAGATCCTTCAATAGTACCATAAAATCTCAAATAAATATGCTGAAAAGGTTATTAAGATAAACATACTAAGGAAGCCAAGGAGCTAGCTAGTTTTCAGACATCTTAGGGGTTCATTTGATAGGACCAGTTTTCTCATGGATCTGGTGACAACTTCATGTTCTCTTGGCAGGAGTTAAAAGGACTTAATGGCAATTCCAAATATAAACATAAACAAGACTGAAAGTAGATATAACCAAGATATGGACTCCAAATTTTAAACTCAAAAATGACCCAAAGTAACTCTGTGATGTTATTCATGAACTGTAATTTCAGCCTACCATAAAGTTGACTTCCAGGTGATAGCCAAACTTTCCTTTCAAACTACCTAAGACAGAAAAGCTATTCAAGAAGTTGTACAAACCCCGCTGCCCTGGCCCTTCATTCACTTGCATACAGAGGTGCATCAGCCTGGCCTCCAGCTCAGGCTCATGTCAGCATGAAGGAGGCAGTACAGGGCATTAAAAAAATTGTACAGTGTTTTGACCTTAATATTAACACAAAGGTTAAATAAATTAAAGCATCCAAGCTTGGTTTCATTTACAAAAGAAACAAACAAACCTACAATGAAGGTTTCAAATATACTTTATTTCTTCAAACATGCCATATTTTAATGGGTACATAGTACTTTTACTTGGAATTAATTATGAGTTGATTTTGAAACAATTCAGTATTAAACCAGCTGGGATGATTACTGTTCTCTCCATTCCTTTGGGGTGACTCTGCCAACAGGCGATGTGTTCCATTCTATTCCAATTTGTGTTGCTGTATATACCCATACAGCAACACAGAAAGTGGCTCCACTAGCTAATACGGCATTACCATATTTGTCATGGAAATCAGGTGCCCGCTTCTGGTGGATCTGCCTTGCCACTGCTTGCTGAATGCTCCATATTTTAATGGGTACATAGTACTTTTACTTGGAATTAATTATGAGTTGATTTTGAAACAATTCAGTATTAAACCAGCTGGGATGATTACTGTTCTCTCCATTCCTTTGGGGTGACTCTGCCAACAGGCGATGTGTTCCATTCTATTCCAATTTGTGTTGCTGTCTGTAAGAATTAAAATGCTGTCAGTTATAAGTTATGTTTAAATCAGAGTGAATTCATGCTCCCTTGGAGATTATTTCCTAAAGTGGCAAAGGTATTCTGCTCTATAGGTTAAAAACACACAGTGCCCTCCATGTAGGCCAAACCTAATTGCTATTCTAATTCTCTAGGGCAGTGCTTTCAATAGAACTTTCAGAGATGACAGAAATGTTCTGTATCTGCACTGTCCAATACAGTAGCCACTAGCCACATATGGCTAGTGAGCAACTAAGATGTAGTAGCATGACTGAGCAAGTACATTTTTAAAATTTTTTAATTAATTCATATTGATATTTCACATTTCTATACCACCTCCTCAAAATATTGTTTCACTCAACCACAACTACTGAAGTACTGCCAAAGATGACATTTGTAATATCCCTTCATCAAGGAGAATCTCACCTCCAAAAATGCCCCTGATAACACATTTGTTCAACATCTGTTCACTCTTCTAATTAAGCACACACTTAGACTTCTACTTGAACCAGCAAGTACAGTAACTGGTAAATAAGACTGGTAAATGTTAGATGTAAAAAACTAAAATATTAAAAACAAGTCATTTTATATCTCATCCATCAAAAACACTGTACTCAGTTTCAAGGGTAGAATGCAGAAGACTGACTAAGCAAAGAAAGGTGACTTAAAATGGTGAAAACTCCAGAAACCATGTAACAAAATGACTGATAGAACTAAGAATGTTTAATATGAAAGAGAAGATCCAGGAAACACAGAAATTTTCTAGTATCTAATGGCTGATACATGGAAATATGGCTAATACATGGAAATATGATCAGAATTTGTGCTGCAATGGAATGATGGGAAAATATGGAGGAGGCAGATTTTAACTCAATGTTTTCAACAGCTACACAATATGGAAAAGACTGCCTTTTGATCCATAAGTAAAATGTTAAGAACAGATGATGAACTAACTAATGCTCAGTGCTGAGGAAAAATTCTTGCAATGAGTGAGTAATTACGTTAGAAAATCTCTAAAGCCCCTCCTAACTAGAAATGTACATTACTGTGTGAAGACATTTTGAATACATAAACTAAATGGCAATAAGAAAAATCTAAAACAGAGATCATCAGTCAATAGTACTTACATATACCCATACAGCAACACAGAAAGTGGCTCCACTAGCTAATACGGCATTACCATATTTGTCATGGAAATCAGGTGCCCGCTTCTGGTGGATCTGCCTTGCCACTGCTTGCTGAATGCTTTGAACTTAAAGAGAAAAAAAAAGAATACAGGAGCATATCTACCAATTATCAGGAAAAGAGAACATTTGTAATTGATATTACCACTTAACAGAAGCCAAGAAGTTACTCTATAGCATTATGCGGTATAACAAAATGTTAAAACATTGTAGCTAAAAGCAAAGTTGCATACTTCGAAATCCTTCACAAATAAGATGAATTGACAAATGGATAATATGTGATATAACAAATAGCGCAAAATGTTAGTTGTAGAATCTACATGCTGGGTATGTGGGTGTTCATTAGACAATTATTCCAACTTTTCAATATGTCTGAAATTTTCCCCAATACAATGTTGAGTGGGTAAAACAAAGAACAAGTGATGTCAGTAACATCCATGATAAATCGGTATTTGTATAATCCTTGAACTTGGCTCCTACTTCATTAATCTGAGTATTTACGATTTTGATTTTCACAAGTTTACTCAGCAATGCTCAACAACTTGAAAACTATAACATATAGACACTGTTCTCAGGTAACTTCCAGTCTAGAGAAGTCTATTATATACATAGACACGAACCATTATAATACACGGAAGTAAAATGTTAGCTAAGCACTTTGAATAGCAGGTAGGATTTGGTTATGTAGATATGGGAAAAGGAAATCTGAAAAAAAGCAGCAACAGAAAACCCAGTGTACTATAAAACCAATCACGTTTGAAGGATAAGTTGTATAGATTAGTGCATGTATGCTAAGTTGCTTCAATTGTGTCCAACTCTGCGACCCTACGGACTGTGGCCCACCAGGCTCCTCTGTCCATGGGGGTCTTCCCAGCAAGAATATTGGACTGGATTGCCATGCCCTCCTCCCAGGGATATTCCTGACCCAAGCTTTGAACGTGCAGGTTTCTTCTGTCTCCTGCATTGGCAGGCGGCTTCTGAATCACTAGCGCCACCAGGGAAGCCCCTATACATTAGTAACAGGAAATGAAGCCACTTTTTTGGTAGAGCTAAGTTTCTGAGCAGAATGACAACATTAAAACGTTGTCATTACTGTTATTCTAGTAGAAAGCATTTCCAAACTGCCTCTGGAGGCACTTGGGGGGCTTGGGAAAGAACGAAGACTAGAAAATGCTCATTTCCAGCTGCTTTTTTTCTTCCTTTCCAATTTAAGTAGCAGGTCCTTATTGTTTCACAGCCTCAAAAGGTATCTGAGTATGTAATGAAAATCGTATTAAAGAATAGCAATGTTGCCCTTTCCTTAGCACTTACGAATATAATGGCTTCTATGTGATACAATGGGTTATTTCTAGAGTTACTTGACCATGTAATGGTTTCCTAATGTCTTACAGGTTTTTGTCCCTTTGGTTACATTTCGAATGGGCAAATTTACAACATTTCACAATATATTCTGTTCTAGAGCAGTTAAAAGTGAGCATGTGAATAGCATTGAAAGTAACAACTCCCAAACCCCCTTCCCTGAGGTCCAAGGCCCTACCTTCTCAAAAGGCAAAGAAAATAAGATTACCAAACTGTTCTGCAAGACCTCATGACCTCAACACTCATGTTACACAAGTGGGTTTCTTTAGACCTCTTCTCTGTGACAAAAAACGGTTCAGTTACCACCTATTGATAATTTTATATAAACCTCAACAACTCCATGAGGTAGGTATATTTACTAAGCCCCTGCTTTACAAAAGAGGAAAATGAAGTTCAGAGACGTTAAATTATTCGTCCAAAGTGAAAGGGATAATAAACGTGGCTTTCAGAATATGAAAAACCAGTCAGGCAACTATTTTTTCGTTATTGTCAAAGGTGCTTCAGTGTTTCGTACACAATCTAGTAATACTTCAAATGACTTTAAGCTGACAATAAAAAGGTAGCTGAAGAACTAAATGCTAATTGCTCAAGGTCATTTTCATTGTAAAACTGTTCACCTTACTCAAGGTCACCTTCAGTACAAATGAAGTATGGAAATGATTTTTACTTCTCTAATCTAGAGCATTATCAATACATAACTCTGGTTTCAAATTTTCCTTGTACTTATCTAACTTTTCAGCTCAGTTAGGTCGCTCAGTCATGTCCGACTCCATGCGACCACATGAATCGCAACACGGCAGGCCTCCCTGTCCATCACCAACTCCCGGAGTTTACTCAAATTCATGTCCATCAAGTCGGTGATGCCATCCAGCCATTTCATCCTCTGTCGTCCCCTTCTCCTGCCCCCAATCCCTCCCAGCATCAGGGTTTTTTCTAACTTTTGGGTAAGAATAAAAACAACCACAATTATTCAGTTAATAATCCACAAAGAACATCAATGCTAAAGTGCTACCATTTAGCAGGTAGCAGCATTGCAATGAAACCAGGAACTGGATAAGAAGCTCTTTTGCGGATAAATTGTATCCCCAAAGCTAAAATTTACGAAATTACTTAAGGAACAAGAAGTATTCACTAAGTGTCCCCCTTGAAATCATAGGCTACCAAATAATGAAACAGAGCAGGGTTATAACTCCAGTAACAGAAAGAGAGCTGGGAAACCAAACAGAAACGCTGTGCGATTAGGCTAATGCTAAAGTATCTTCCCAACTACTTACGGTGAGGTGGGAGACCGAGCCTTCAGAATTACAAGGTCGGGCTGCAGTTGGAAGGAAAGGGCACGAGAGACCACGAGCACAAAAGGACAAAAGTTGGTTGGAAATGATCTGTTCACAATTTTTGCTCACCTCTCAGACGATTTAGTGCGTTTCTGGCAAAGTGAAACATCCTGCGGTTGAACATAAAATGGCTGCAACTACAGCGCTGGGCTCTAGCAACTCGGCGTCTAGTATCCTTGCAGAGTCCTGAAAAACAAAATGGCTCTCGGCTGCGCTCTTCAAAGCGATTTGATGAAATCTCTCGCGAGATCTCTAAAGACCTATAGAATTTGTCCTCTTTACAGCACGCAAATATACAAGCCTTTTGGGAAATGTAGTTTCACGCTTTATAAATGACTTACCAGGGTATTTACTGAACAATGAGAAAATCGCTTGCCTTGAAGCCAAGTTTGGGGCTCTTTAGAGAACTGAGACATTAATCTCAGACTAGTCATCAAAGACATCAACATCAAGACAGTGTTCAGAGGCTTGAGCTTGTATCTGTCCCACACTAGCCAGTACTTTCTGTTCCCTCCAAACTTCGTTTATTTCTTTGATTTTTTGTTTCCTATTACTACCTACTAATATGTTTAATTTTGAATTTTGAAATGACTTCAAGTTATGAGGAACGTTACAAGAACAGTAAAAGGAATTCTTAATACATAGAAAAATCTGTGATAAAACAAATTTAACAAATTGTTGATCGTAGAATCTTGGCTGTGTGCATTCAGAATACAATTATTTCAATATTTCTGTATGTTTGGACATTTTCATTATAAAATATTATCAAAACCGTGCCTCTTATGTCTCCTGTATGGCAGGCGGTTGCCACCTTTAGTCTCCTATAAAACTGAAGAATTACTCCGCCTTTCTTTGCCTTTCATGGTATTTGTTTTTTTCTTAATTTTCAGTTCAGTTCAGTCACTCAGTCGTGTCTGACTCCCTGCGACCCCATGGACTGCAGCACTCCAGGCCTCCTTGTCCATCACCAACTCTCAGAGCTTTCTTAAACTCCTGTCCATTGAGTCCGTGATGCCACCCAACCATCTCATTCTCTGTCGTCCCCTTCTCCTGCCTTCAATCTTTCCCAGCATCAGGGTCTTTTCCAATGAGTCAGTTCTTTGTATCAGGTGGCTAAAGCATTGGAGTTTCAGCTTCAGCATTAGTCCTTCCAATGAATATTCAGGACTGATTTCCTTTAGGATAGACTGGCTGGATCTCCTTGCAGTCCAAGGGACTCTCAAGAGTCTTCTCCAGCACTACAGTTCAAAAGCAACAATTTTTCACTGCTCAGCTTTCTTTATGGAGAAGGTAATGGCATCCCACTCCAGTATTCTTGCCTGGAAACTCCCATGGATGGAGGAGCCTGGTAGGCTACAGTCCATGGGGTCGCTGAGTCAGACATGACTGACTGACTTCACTTTCACTTTTCACTTTTATGCATTGGAAAAGGAAATGGCAACCCACTCCACTGTTCTTGCCTGGAGAATCCCAGGGATGGCAGAGCCCAATGGGCTGCCGTCTGTGGGGTCATACAGAGTCAGACACGACTGAAGCGACTTAGCAGCAGCAGCTTTCTTTATGGTCCAACTCTCAAATGCATACATGACTACTGGAAAAACCATAGCTTTGACAAGACAGACCTTTTGTTGGCAAAGTAATGTCTCCGCTTTTGAATATACTATCTAGTTTGGTCATAGCTTTTCTTCCAAGGAGAAAGCATCTTTTAATTTCATGACTGCAGTCAGCATGTGCAGTGATTCTGGAGCCCAAAAAAATAAAGTCTCTCACTGTTTCCATTGTTTCCCCATCTATTTTCCAAGAAGTGATGGGACTGGATGCTATGATCTTAGTTTTTGAATGTTGAGTTTTAAGCCAGCCTTTTTACTTTTCTCTTTCACTTTCATCAAGAGGCTCTGTAGTTCCTCTTCACTTCAACTTTCTGCCATAAGTGAAATGTTATCTGCATATCTAAGGTTACTGATATTTCTCCTGGCAATCTTGATTCTAGCTTGTGCTTCATCAAGCCTGGCATTTCACATGATGTACCCTGGTGGTTCAGACAGTAAAGAAGCTGCCTGCAATGCAGGAGACCCAGGTTCGATCCCTGGGTCAGGAAGATGCCCTGCGGAAGGTAATGGGAACCCACTCTAGTATTCTTGCCTGGAGAATTCCATGGACAGAGGAGCCTGGTGGGCTACAGTCCGTGGGGTTGCAAAGAGTTGGACACAACTGAACAACACTTACTCACTTACTCTGCATACAAGTTAAATAAGCAGAGTGACAATGTACAGCTTTGTCATACTCCTTTTCCAGTTTGGAACCAGTCTTGTTCCATGTACATGTTCTAACTGTTGCTTCATCACTTGCATTTCTCAGGAAGCAGGTAAAGTGATGTGGTATTCCCATCTCTTTAAGAATTTTCCAGTTTGTTGTGATTTAGTCAAAGGCTTTGGCATAGTCAATAAAGCAGAAGTAGATATCTTTCTGGAACTCTCTTGCTTTTTCGATGATCCAACGGATGTTGGCAATTTGACCTCTGGTTCTCTGCCTTTTCTAAGTCCAGCTGGAAAACCTGAAAGTTCTCAGTTACATACAATTGAAGCCTCGTTTGAAGGATTTGGAGCATTACTTTGCTAGCAAGTTAGATGAGTGCAATTGTATCATAGTTTGCACTTGCTTTGGCATTGCCTTTCTTGGAATGAAAACTGACCTTTTCCAGTTCTGTGGCCACTGCAGAGTTTTCCAAATTTGCTGGCATATTGAGTGCAGCACTTTAAAAGCATTATTTTCTTACTGTATGTAAGCTTATTCTCTCTATTTTACATATGAAGGAAGTGAGTACTGTATCAAGATTAGGTAATTTTAAGCAACAGAACAGGTAATGGACCTTTTGACTATACAAGTTTATACTCTTAATATATTTGAAGAGTACAAGCCAGTTACTTTGTAACAGTTCCCTCAACTTTTGTGTACTTGATGTTTTCTTATAATTAGTACTACTGCTAAGTCACTTCAGTCGTGTCCAACTCTGTGTGACCCCATAGATGGCAGCCCACCAGGCTCCTCCATCCCTGGGATTCTCCAGGCAAGAACACTGGAGTGGGTTGCCATTTCCTTCTCCAATGCATGAAATTGAAAAGTGAAAGGGAAGTCGCTCAGTCGTGTCCACTCTTAGCGACCCAATCGACAGCAGCCTACCAGGCTTCTCCGCCCATGGGATTTCCCAGGCAAGAGTCCTGGAGTGGGGTGCCATTGCCTTCTCTATTAGATTCAGTTAAATCACTTCTAATGGAAATACTACATAATAAGTGTGTTTTCTTAGGGTATCTTATCAGTAAGCCTATACATAATATTAGTTTGTCTCATTTTTTAAATTTAAATTTTCTTTTTTTATTTTTTGCTGTACTGGATCTTTAATGCTGTGCATAGGCTTTAGTCTCAGTGAGTGAGGTTGAATGGGAGCTACTCTGTAGTTGTGGTGCACATGCATCTCATTGTGGTGCCTTCTCTTATTGTAGAGGGCTCGAGGACCCTCAGGTTTCAGTAGTACAGCACTGGCTTAGTTGTCCAGGGGCAAGTAAAATCTTCCCCAAGCAGGGATGGAACCCTTGTCCTCTGCACTGGTAGGTGGATACTTAACCATTGGATGAACTGGGAGGTCTTTGTCTCATTATTGATAATGCCAACTTTAATCATTTGGTCAAAAGAGTGGCCTCCAAGTTTCTATACTAAAAAGTTACTGGTTCTTTCTTTCTAATTAATAAGTAATATGAGAATACATTGAGACTATGTGTATATCCTATTCTTTATCGAACTTCCACCCACTAGTTTTTGTATTCACTGATGATTTTTCATCCTGGATGAACCACCATCTGGAATCAAGATTGCCGGGAGAAATATCAATAACCTCAGATACACAGATGATAGCACCCTTATGGCAGAAAGCAAAGAAGAACTAAGAGCCTCTTGATGAAAGTGAAAAAGTTGGCTTAAAACTCAACTTTCAGAAAACTATGATCATAGCATCCAGTCCCATCACTTCTTGGAAAATAGATGGGGAAACAATGGAAACAGTGAGAGACTTTATTTTCTTGGGCTTCAAAATCACTGCAGATGGTGACTGCAGCCATGAAATTAAAAGATGCTTGCTCCTTGGAAGAAAAGCTATGACTAACTTAGACACAGCATACTAAAAAGCATAGACGTTATTTGCCAACAAAGATCTGTCTAGTCAAAGCTATGGTTTTCCCAGTAGCCATGTATGCATGTGAGAATTGGACTATAAGTTCGATAAGGGTGCAGGATGCTTTGGGCTGGTGCACTGGGATGACCCGGAGGGATGGTGTAGGGGATGGGGGAGGAGGGAGGGGAGTTCGGGATTGGGAACACGTGTACACCCGTGGCGGATTCATGTTGATGTGTGGCAAAATCAATACAATACTGTAAAGTAAAAAATAATAATAATAATAAGTAATTTTTTAAAATTAAAAAAAAGGAAGAAAGAAAGCTGACTGCCGAAGAATCAATGCTTTTGAACTGTGGTGTTGGAGGACTCTTGAGAGTCCTTTGGACTGCAAGGAGATCCAACCAGTCAATCCTAAAGGAAATCACTTCTGAATAATCACTGGAAGAACTGATGCTGAAGCTGAAACTCCAATGCTTTGGCCACCTGATTCGAAGAACTGGCTCACTGGAAAAGACCCTGATGCTGGGAAAGATTGAAGGCGGGAGGAGAAAGGGTCAAAAGAGGATGAGGTGGTTGGATGGCATCACTGACTCGATGGACATGACTTTGATCAAGCTTTAGGAATTGGGATGGACAGGGAAGCCTGGCATAGCTGCAGTCCATGGGGTCTCAAAGAGTCAGATGCGACTGAGCGATGGAACTGAACTGATGCTTTTTGCCTAAAAGAATTATTAGTATGAAAGTTGCAAAATGATGATTTTGCTAACTCTATCATTCCTTCTGTATTTAACACTAGATATTCTACTACAATGAGAAATTTTATCTTTTTCCCTATTTATTTGTTTATTATCAGTTTGGATTCTTGGATTCCAAAGGTTATAATCCATTGCTATCATGATTTGTTTTAAGGCTCAGTAATCTCAGATGTAGTCAGTAGGATTCCCTTCTGACTTATATGTCTTATATAAGACATATTGCTTCAAATTGCTTAATCTTGATATTGTGCTCACATCATTCATAAGTAAAATGCAGAGAATAAGCTTACCTATAGTAAGGCTTATACGTCTTTTTTTTTTTAGGTCTCCATCATTTTATTTTTTTGAGGACTTCTTCATTTTCTGACATAAGGCTCACCTTGTACTTTCTTTACCTCAGCACTGGACTCTATCTTCTTAAGGAGCCTTGATTTCTTTTAGAGATGGCATTTATCAACCTACATTTGGCATTAGGTTTGCTCATTTGTACTGGAGTGCCATTGCTTCTAGTCATTTCAGTGAATAGAGCTAGAAATATATGTTATGTTCTCCAGAACTTTTTTCATCTTGCAAAACCACATGATTTGCTCTTATATTTTATTTTAAAACCATTACCATTATTCCAAAAGTCAAAACTATACAAACTGGTATACTTAGAGAAGTGGCATTCCCTTCCTTAACTGTTTCAATCCATTTCCTCCAACTCCCATAGGAAACCAACTTCATTAGTTTCTGATTTAAGCTTTCTGTGTTTCCTTTTGAGAAAATGGTACAACATGTATATATTTTCTTGTTTCCTCTTCTATTTCATACAAATGCAGCATAATATGTACATACTTTTGCATTTGGCTTTTTCACTTTAACAATAGATCTTGAAAATCCATATCATTTATACAGCTCTTCCTCATTTCTTTTCCTTCGAGTTGTGAAAACTCCAAGGTATTTATGTTCTATAGTCATTCTCCTACATTTGAATATTTAAGTGGTTTTGATAATATTTCAGTTACAAATAGCGCTGAAATGAATAATTTTATGCACATATATCTTATTATTGGAGTAGATCCCCAAAAGTGGTATTGCTGAATCAAAGTATAAATGTATTAGATATTAAGTTACCCTCCATTTTGCATAGCTACCAGCAATGTTTGAAAGTGCCTGTTTCCTCACAGACTCAATAACAGCACGTATTGAATTTTTGCCAAAATGATAGTTGAGATTTCTCTGTGTACTTTAAAACCTTAATTTTTTATTTGTTAAATTTACATGCAGTAAATTTCACTTTTTTAGTGTAATATTCTAAGTTTTGACAAATGCAAACAGTATGTAACCACTCCAACATTTAAGGAGAAAAAGGTTGCACCCTCACAAAAAAAAATCTCCTTATGTGGCCCTTTTGTAGTCGATCCCTCTCCCCACCTCCAGTCCCTGATTGCTACTAATCTGTTCACTTTCTAGAATGTCAAATAAATGGAATGATATGGCATATCCAACTGTTTTTCTTTTGTATTTTTCATATTATTAGTGTCTCTTAACGTTTTAATTTCTTTTCACCTCTCTATATCAAATCAAATCTCTTCAGAACCAGCTCTTTTCCCTTTCATGCCCATCTCTTTGTCTCTCCACCTTAATGAAATTATTTTCCTGTGTGTGTGTGTCCCACCAGGGCCTAAAAGAATGGTCATATGATATTCCAAAGCATGTCACTTTCTAGAATGTCAAATAAATGGAATGATATGGCATATCCAACTGTTTTTCTTTTGTATTTTTCATATTATTAGTGTCTCTTAACGTTTTAATTTCTTTTCACCTCTCTATATCAAATCAAATCTCTTCAGAACCAGCTCTTTTCCCTTTCATGCCCATCTCTTTGTCTCTCCACCTTAATGAAATTATTTTCCTGTGTGTGTGTGTCCCACCAGGGCCTAAAAGAATGGTCATATGATATTCCAAAGCATGAAAATAAATCCAAATTACAGGCGATTGATTTTGTTGGTGCTTTTCCTCTTGAACATATTATTCTTCCTGAATAAAAAAATCCTAGTTTTAGAACTCACTATGATACCCACATAGTGGAGAAGGAAATGGCAACCCACTCCAGTATTCTTGCCTGGAGAACCCCATGGACAGAGTACTCTTAGCGACCCAATCGACAGCAGCCTACCAGGCTTCTCCGCCCATGGGATTTCCCAGGCAAGAGTCCTGGAGTGGGGTGCCATTGCCTTCTCTATTAGATTCAGTTAAATCACTTCTAATGGAAATACTACATAATAAGTGTGTTTTCTTAGGGTATCTTATCAGTAAGCCTATACATAATATTAGTTTGTCTCATTTTTTAAATTTAAATTTTCTTTTTTTATTTTTTGCTGTACTGGATCTTTAATGCTGTGCATAGGCTTTAGTCTCAGTGAGTGAGGTTGAATGGGAGCTACTCTGTAGTTGTGGTGCACATGCATCTCATTGTGGTGCCTTCTCTTATTGTAGAGGGCTCGAGGACCCTCAGGTTTCAGTAGTACAGCACTGGCTTAGTTGTCCAGGGGCAAGTAAAATCTTCCCCAAGCAGGGATGGAACCCTTGTCCTCTGCACTGGTAGGTGGATACTTAACCATTGGATGAACTGGGAGGTCTTTGTCTCATTATTGATAATGCCAACTTTAATCATTTGGTCAAAAGAGTGGCCTCCAAGTTTCTATACTAAAAAGTTACTGGTTCTTTCTTTCTAATTAATAAGTAATATGAGAATACATTGAGACTATGTGTATATCCTATTCTTTATCGAACTTCCACCCACTAGTTTTTGTATTC
>SJYC01133203.1:0-15139 GCA_006408675.1 Madoqua kirkii
TTAGAAAAGTCTTTTTCATTTGACAGAATAATTTGCACTTGAGTTCCTTTAAATGTAGCAGTATTTGTGCATTTGAAGTATGATTTTATATAAAATGAAAATATTCTATGTCTATTACTGCTAAAGTCAGTACTTAAATTTTATTGCCTTAGTCTAATTATCTAGATAATTATGATTTTTAAAAAAGATGTACTTTCCCTTAAACTACCCACAAACTGTGAAATATTATTTATGGATCATTAGAACTGGAAAGGAACTCAGAAACACTCTAATTAGAACCTTTGTGTCCATTTGGGGCTCATTGTTGAGCTCGTAGTTAGGGCGGAGGAGATGCAGAAAAGTTGATCAGCATTATCAATTTATTCCTGCTCTCCTTTTGGAAGTGTGTTATGTGTGTGCGATTCGCTTGTGTTCAAGAGGTTGGCCAGAATTTCACAGCTTAAGAATGATCAAAGGCACGTTTTCGATAAGCTTTTATTCAGCAAGTGGCAAATGTAAAGGAAGGGATTTTAAAGTCTTTATATGTGCTTTTTATTTTTAAAATACATGTCATTCAGCACAGATAAATGTAATAATTTTAATGCTATTTGGCCTTTTGTTCACCTCCTTGCTACCCCCCTCTCACCGCTGTTTCTTTAAACGTCTGAATTTGAGACATCTTTTGAAAATCGCCGCCGCCCCACGTTGTCCCGAAGACAACACCCCTTCCAAGTCACACACTCCAAAAAGAACTGGCCAGAGAGGGAAAGGGGAGACCCCTTACAAACAGATTTTAAAAAGGAAAACTATCAAAGCAATTTTGCCTTGGGCAGTGACAACATACCTACCAGGCTATGACCCTCAATAAAAATCACGTTCAGAAGTGATGAAAAGGCTAGTGAAGCAAACTGTCAAACAGGAGGAGGCAGAACCCTTGAGGGAAGGGGCGCGTCCATCATTTTACAGATGGAAGGAGAGACCGACCGGCAGGGGCTGCTTTAGAACCGCTCTGCCCTGCGCTCATTTTGCGCTGAAAGCTGGGCGCTGGGCCTTTTGAACTCTGGCCGCTCGACAGAAAACACTTTTGAAAGAGCTGGCATTCACTGGGCTGTCAGAATCAAGCAACACCAAATTAAGGCGCTAGCCCTGCGCTCATTTTGCGCTGAAAGCTGGGCGCTGGGCCTTTTGAACTCTGGCCGCTCGACAGAAAACACTTTTGAAAGAGCTGGCATTCACTGGGCTGTCAGAATCAAGCAACACCAAATTAAGGCGCTTGTAAAACCGCGCTGGGCTCAGAAACAGAGCCTCTTGCTTTTAATTTCGACATTTTGGATTAATATCAGGTGTTAATTTCAAACATTTAGAGCAGCCCTTTGGAGGAGATAAGGGGACGTCATAATTTGGGAACTTTTTTTCAATGCTAGAAGAGCTGAGAGTTGGGTTTCTAGTCACGAGCACCTCGGTAGCATTAATTATGTGCGAAGGGAGTAACGGTGAAGGCAGGTGAAGATCGAGACATTCCTCTGCGTTTCTCCAGGTCCTCTTCGGGACGCGGCGGGTCTGCGCGCGGGAAGCGCCCTGGGCGCAAAGGCGTTCTGCAGAGTGCGGGCCGCAGCTCCGGGAGAGGACGGGGTCTGCGCCCAAAGATCAGCTTCCTAGCAATCGGCCGGAGTCTTGTGAACACCACCGACAGAGATTCTCCCCGAAGGGTCACTTAGAGAGCGTTGGAGTTCCTTCTCTTTTTGAGTGTATTGTGAAAACAAAGAAGGGCCACGCTGAGCCCCCTGGCTGGTCTGCGAGTGCGGGTGCGTTTCAGACCGGTGTCCTGGCTGGAAAATCAGCCGCCCTATGTCGCACCCCAACGCCAGACTGTTGGGAGCAGTGGGGTCCGCGGCGCCTCACACTCGTCTTTTAGGCTCAGGGGGCCCGAGGCCAGGGCCCGGTGTCTGCAGAGACGCGGGCACCCTCTGCCCCCCTGGCGCCCCACCGTGGGTTGCCGTTTTCGCGCCGGTGGCTTCGGGCCGGCCAGCCCTTCTTTCAGCACAAAGGGTTCGAGGTGCGTTGCTTTCTTTGGCGTAAAGCCCTCGCCGGGTCAGAGTGAAATCTCCGCTTTTTTTCAGGAGCATGGCAACACAAAAGGTTTAAGGGGGGAAATTGTTAAAAGGAAGCCTTTTTCTCTTTGGGCTGAATGCAGTGGGGAGATTAAAACTTTCATTTGAGATTTTGCAGTATTCATGGTGGTGGGGCCGTGAATGAGGCCGAGGCAAAGCCCCCCGCGCGGCTGTGTGTGCCCTTTTATCTCCCATACATCTTCAGACACAGGTTGTTTTGCACTTGAAAGAGGGGCGAGAGGGGAATGTGGGATTTTGACAGCTGATATTGGCCTCTGAACTCTTGATGGGGATTTTCTAATTAACCCCAAGTACCCATCAGGTGGCTAACAAGGAATGATTTCTGTCAAAGAGGGCAGAAAGTTTCCCATTTTGATCCTATGGACGGGAGGGAGAGGTTTTAACATTCAAAGTAAGGAAATTTAGGAACAGACTCTAAACATAGAGCTAGAAAAACCTGATGGAGCAGGTTGGGTTGGGGGAGGCAGCCGTGAGGACCCCAGAAAGAGAGGCCCTGGAAGGACCGTCTTGACATGGCCACCATTAGAACACTTGGGAAAGGAAAATGTGGTTCCTGAGACTCAGAGAAGATGACTCCGAGAGCTTTGGGAGCTAAGTTAGCTAGGAAGTGTGGGTGGAGTGCTGTAACTTGTAGTTTGACTATTGTGTTCAGATTTGGGAATTTCTTTCTTTTTTTTTTTTTTTTTTTTGGTTAGGTAGTTTTAATTTTAGTTCAAAGCCAAGACTCTTTGCTGAGACCCTGCTGCTGCTGCTAAGTCACTTCAGTCGTGTCTGACTCTGTGCGACCCCATAGACAGCAGCCCACCAGGCTCCCCCGTCCCTGCGATTCTCCGGGCAAGAACACTGGAGTGGGTTCCCATGTCCTTCTCCAATGCATGAAAGGAAAAGTGAAAGTGAACTTGCTCAGTCGTGTTAGACCCTTAGCGACCCCATGGACTGCAGCCTACCAGGCTCCTCTGTCCATTGGATTTTCCAGGCAAGAGTACTGGAGTGGGGTGCCATTGCCTTCTACGGCTGAGACCGTAGCATGTGCTAAAATTAATTCCATATGGTTTTAGTAAATGCCTCCAGTTGAAGAGATGATGGAAATGGTATATCAGCCTTTGTCAATGAAGAGAAAACTGCTGATTCGTTGGTTCAAAAGCAAAACTCTTTAAGATCAAGCCCCCAAAAGAAATAATTAGTTTGGAAGATGAACTTCCAAATTGTAAGTTCCTTGGGGGTTCAGTTTCAGTGTATTTGGGGGTGAGGTCCCTGTAGAGTATGTGTTTACAAAGGGCCCCAGGCAGGTGATTCTTCTGATTGTGTTAAGCTCCAGAACAGTGTTTCCCAGGTTTCTCTCATAATAATAGGACTGGGAATGCTTGGTGTTCATCTTCGTACTGAAAAATCCAGTGGCTAGTTCTGAAAGTGTGTATTTTTAACAGACTTCTCAAGTGGTTCCAAGGATCCCAAACCTCCTGTTTTTCTTTCCTACAACCACTGGCTGCTGCTTCCCTGTCTCCTTCACAGGTTTCTTTCCATCTCACTGACCTTTAAATGTTGAGAATGCTCCACTGTCCAGTCTTTGGTCCTCTTCTTTCTAAGCCCTCTTCCTTGGTGATCTCACCTAGTCTTTTGACTTTCTACTAGAATCCCAGGTTATAGATCCGGTTCAGATGTGCCCTAAACTCTAGATTCTCCATCTAATTGTATGCCTGGTATCTCCACTTGATCTTGACCTTTGCCCTAGAATTCTTTCTTAGGAAACAGAAGGCTGTTTTGGCTAGAGCATGTGAAGGTGGTAAGGCAGTAGAGGTAAGGCTGGAGAGGAAGGTGAAACGATATTATTAGAACCCTTTAGGCTATAGGAGGGAGTCTAGATTTTACTTAAAGAGCCACTGGAAGGCTTTAAGAGTGTAAAGAGTTGGGAAGACATAACAGGATCGAATTGAGTTTTCAAAAGGACACACAGGCTGCCATGTGAGGAAGGAATTGAACAAGGGCAAGGAACACAGGAAATGGAAACTCAGGAATCTTTTGCGGTAGTCCAGGTAAGAGATGGTGGTGGCTTAATCCAAGTAGAAGCACTGGAGAAGGAAAGAAGTGGACAGAAAAGATGATTTTGAAAGGAGTCACAACTGAACTGATAGAAGGATCTGATTGAGAACATGAAGAAAAAAGAACAATCAGGGCAGCACCCTAATTTAGGCTTAGTAATTTCGATATTGTGCCATTTACTGAGAGAAGTAGAAGGCAGTGCTTCCTAAATTTTTTCATAACATGTATAAAAAGTGACAATATTCATAATATATAAACTAAAGAGGATTTGTATATGTCTGTGTGGCTCAGGTGGTCAAAAATCTCTGGGTCAGGAATCTACCATGGAGAAGGGAATGGCAACCCACTCCACTGTTCTTGCCTGGAGAATCCCATGAACAGAGGAGCCTGGCAGGCTACAGTCCATGAGGCTGCAAAAGGGTCAGACATGACAGCAACTAAACAATAGCATATGAGGCTTGGTGAACATTTTCATTTTATTTTCTTTACATACTATTTTGACAAGAAAAAATAAAATACAAAGTATTAGGGATGATATAGCAAGTGCATTTAAGAAATACTTTGTAAGTAAAATTTCTTTTTCTGAAAAAAATTATTTATTTTTGACTGTGCTGGGTCTTTGTCGCTTTGCCTGGGCTTTCTCTAGTTGCGGTGAACAGGGGCTCCTCTTTGTTGCCGTGCTAGGGTTTCTCACTGTGGCAGCTTCTCTTGTTGCGGAGCACAGGCTCTAGGTGCATGAGTTCAGTAGTTGTGGCACATGGACTTAGTTGCTACCCAGCATATGAAATCTTCCTGGACCAGGGATTGAACCCATGTCCCCTGTTTTGGCAGGTGGATTCTTATCCACTGTGCCCCTAGGGAAGTCCCTTAAATAAAATTCCTTAAAGTTAATAAAGTTAATGAGTTGTTTTGGAACATTGCTTGGAAACAATGAACAACATTGCTTCAATGAACCTGGCTTTTCTTTTTAATGTCAGATTTTCAACTTGAAGTGTGTGTGTGTGCACACTCAGTTGTTAACTTGTGTCTGACTCTTTGCAATCCCATGGATGATAGCCTGCCAGGCTCCTCTGTCTTTGGGATTTCTCAGGCAAAAATACTGAAATGGGTTGCCGTTCCCTGGAGAAGGGAACCTTCTCCACCCAAAGACTGAGAAGCTCCCACAGTGGTCAGGAATCACCTGCATTGACAGGTGCTTTATTTACCACTGAGCCACCAGGGAAGCCCAGCTACACACAATTCTGATCAAGGTTGTTTAATAATAAGCTATTCAGCTCAACATTCAGAAAACAAAGATCATGGCATCTGGTCCCATCACTTCATGGGGATTAGATGGAGAAGCAGTGTCAGACTTTATTTTTGGGGTCTCCAAAATCACCTAGATGGTGATAGCAGCCATGAAATTAAAATATGCTTACTCCTTGGAAGAAAAGTTATGACCAAGCTAGACAGCACATTAAAAAGCAGAGACATTACTTTGCTAACAAAGGTCTGTCTAGTCAAGGCTATGGTTTTTCCTGTGGTCATGTATGGATGTGAGAGTTGGACTGTGAAGAAAGCTGAGCACTGAAGAATTGATGCTTTTGAACTGTGGTGTTGGAGAAGACTCTTGAGAGTCCCTTGGACTGCAAGGAGATCCAACCAGTCCATTCTGAAGGAGTTCAGCCCCGGGTGTTCTTTGGAGGGAATGATGCTAAAGCTGAAGCTCCAGTACTTTGGCCACCTCATGCGAAGAGCTGACTCACTGGAAAAGACTCTGATGCTAGGAGGAATTGGGGGCAGGAGGAGAAGGGGATGACAGAGGATGAGATGGCTGGATGGCATCACTGACTCGATGGACATGAGTTTGAGTGAACTCTGGGAGTTGGTGATAGACAGGGAGGCCTGGCATGCTGCGATTCATGGGGTTGCAAAGAGTCAGACACGACTGAGCAACTGAACTGAACTGATTTCAATTCTTGAAAATCACAACAATGAAAACCATTTTTCATAACACGAGACAAAAGTAGAAAGAAATACTCTTCCAATTGTTCAGCAGTTTCAAGAGTTGTAATTAAGTGTAATTAACTTTTAATATTGATATCTCTTGTAACATTTCTAATGGATTTCAAATCCAGTAAAATATTTTCAGTTATTAATTGGTTCATTCAACATTTATGGAGGCTTACTAAATGCCAGGTACTGTTCTAGACACCTACACGTCAGTCTTTCAAAAGAATGATTGAGCCCTAATTTGTAGAATCCACTCCTTTGCCAGACTTCATTTGTCATAATATGTCACCTGATATGTGAAGGGAGAGGGTAGAAGCCACCACCTGGAGCCCACTCGTGTAGCCCCTAATCCCTGACTCTCTGTTCTGTGCTTTGTGCTTCTTGAGCACCCAGGACTCCTCCAATAACCCTGTGGGTACTCTGCAGCTATCTGCTGAAAAGGAGATGTTTCTGCCCAAATAACTGAAGGCCAGACATAACTCATTTTGTTTGCTGATTTTGGACTTCATGAGATTGTTGGGCATGGCATCTGGCCCTGCTGTTTTCGAAGGATGCTTGGATAGCTGCGCAGGGCTAGAGGCAACTCTCCTAGGGCCTCCAGTGGCCCCAGAATCCAGCTGGCCACCTTCACAACCTGACACCCCATGGCCTATGTGGGTGCCATGGCACTGTGGGTAAGGAGCTCTAAACCAACCAGTTCTAGTCAGTGAGCAGAACTGTTGCAGGAAGAGTGGGGTCTCCTGCCCTGTTCCCCCACCATGCCCCTTCACATGTGAAGCCCCAATCCCTAATGTGATTGTGTTTGGCCTTTATGGAGGTAATTAAGGTTAAGTGAGACCATAAGGATGGGGCCCTAATCTGAACTGACTGGTAAGAAGAGACAGACAGACCTTGGGATGCACACAGCGAGAGGAAAGACCATGTGAGAACACAGGGAGAAGGCAGCCATCTACAAGCCAAGGAGAGAGGCCTCAGGAGAAATGACACCCGCGGACACCTAGATCTTGGACTTTCAGTCTCTAGACTTGTGAGAAGATTAACTTCTGTTGTTTAAGCCACCTAATCTGTGGTATTTTATTATGGAAGCCCTAGCCAACCAATGCAAGAACTGAACCAAAAACAGAGGGTTTTTTCAAACCTGGCTCCACAGTTGGGACAATCCAAGGAGCTTTAGTCAATACTAATGTTTGGGTTGGCACTTCCCAGGTGGCGCTTGTGGTAAAAGAACCCACCTGCCAATGCAGGAGACGTAAGAGAGGAGGGTTCAACCCCTGGGTCAGAAAGATCCCCTGGAGGAGGGCATGACAATCCACTCCAGCATTCTTCCTTGGAGAATCCCATGGACAGAGGAGCCTGGCAGGCTACAGTCCACAGGGTCGCAAAGAGTCGGACCGGTAGAGCAACTTAGCACGCATGCGCGTAGGCACACATTATGCCCCTCCCCCACCCCCACTTCTCCCCTCAGAATTCTGATTTGATTGGTGTGGTGTGTAGGCTGGGGTGTCAGGACTTTCTCGAAGCTCCGTATGTAAGCCTAAATGTCAGCCAAGGTGAGAACCAGCAGGGTAATTGGTAGAAGTTTCAAGGAAGCAGACTTGGTTTGATTAGAAAAAACCAAAAATGACAACAAAAATTGTTTATTTGAGGTCTGCTGGAGACTCTTGAGAGTCCCTTGGACTGCAAGGAGATCTAACCAGTCCATCCTAAAGGAGATCAGTCCTGGGTGTTCATTGGAAGGACTGATGTTGAAGCTGAAACTCCAATACTGTGGCCACCTGATAGAAGAGCTGACTTATTTGAAAAGACTGATGCTGGGAAAGATTGAGGGCAGGAGGAGAAGGGGACGACAGAGGATGAGATGGCTGGATGGCATCACCAACTCAATGGCCATGGGTTAGGGTGGACTCCGGGAGTTGGTGATGGACAGGGAGGCCTGGCGTGATGAGGTCCATGGGGTCTCAGAGTCAGACACGACTGAGTGACTGAACTGAACTGAAATGGTGAGACCCCTGCCCAACCCCCTACCCCCCCAGCTCCCCATCACATCACTGCAAGTATTTAAGCCGAGGTTGGAAGGTACAAGGGCTTCCTGGCAGGGGCTGAACCAGATCACCACATTGCCATTCTCCTGGGAAATGGATCATCCACCCTGTCACCCCCCCAGCATCCAGCCTCACCCTCGTCTGACCCCACGCATGTGGCCAGTCTGCCTGAACACCCTGGATCCCTTTCCCTGGGTAATTTCTGCTCTGCAGCACTCACACTCTGATCTGTCTTATTTGAGGGTTTCTCTGTGACCTTTTCAGGTCCTCACCATCAAATGAAGAGGCTAAAGCTTCTTCTTGATGCATGCTAAGCTTCTTTCTAAATCTCAGATTTCCTAATTTTAATCAAGTCAAAATATAGCTTCCTGATTGTAACAGGAGATGGGAATTAAGTGAGCAACTTCGAGACATATCAAGTTCCTTGCTAAGAGAAAGGCAGATTTAGTCGATGAGCTATGCTTATTACTATACAAATTGAATTAGTAGGAAATAAAAGGGTCACCTGCTGGAGATGTCCCTTTGGCCTTGGAGGAAAAATGCTTTTTTAGACTGACTGCCTGGGAAAGCTTTTGTTTGTTGTGGGCACACCTGGCAGCCTCATTAGTGGTGTTTTTGTTTTTTTTTTTTCCTGCTAGATTCTTATTAATATAAATCAGCACAGAAGAGAGGGTTGCATCAAGCCTTCAAGTGACCTCTGTGCATCCCCTAACTCTTAGAAATTGTGGGCTTGTGGGGAAGGGGAGTGATCAGAGGCCTTTCTGCTCTTAGGTCTTAGAACCTTGAGTGGGATTTGCCTTCCTGGAGGCTTTATTCTTCCTTGTTGTGTGTCTTGGGACTCAGCCTGCTCCTGTGACTTCGGGTCCTACCCCACATCTCCCCTCTAGGATTCTCCTTACTGAGTGCAGCTAGGGAGCAGCATACACCTGCTGGCTCTTTTTATGCCATCTCTGAAACTAGCTGTGGCACTTCGGCATTGAACCATTTGACTGATAATATGGGAGGAAGTAACAAAAGTGGATATAACAGTGATTTTAAGCCCTACAGAGTTTAAGAGTCAAAGCCCCTGACCTACTTTTCTTGCTTATTCCTGGTGGAAGCTAAAAGCCTCTCATGAGAATGCACATCATGTGTGTGAATGTGTGTTTGTGTGTGTGTGTGTGTATATATATATATATGTGTATATATATATATATATATATAAAGATATTTATTTTAACGAATTGGCTCACATGATTGTAGAGGCTGACAAATTTGAAATCTATGCATTTGTACCATGTGGGTGTGTATAGATTTGGGGGGTTTCTTTTCAGTTAAGTTGGGATTCATCCTGGGTTCTTAAATATCTTTCCATGACAGTACATACAGATCTAAAAAATGCTGTTAAGCTATTTCCACTTCAGACTAATTCAGATAAACCACTGGTTTCTGTTTTCCTTTTAAGTATGCAGTTATATTCTTAGGCTCCATGAACAATCTTGGGTTATAAGTCACTCTGCAGCTACCTGGATGTGTCTGCTGTCATGGGTTGAGTTGTATGCTTACCAAGAGAGAGGTTTGTTCGCGAGCCTTTTTATATCAGTTGTTCTTCTACTGTAGTTATATGATTTAACTAAATATGAGATAAATCAATGACATTTCAGTGCAAAATGAAAGAGCTGTTGTTCCTTCAGAAACTAAGTTTGATGTCTTGGATTAAGTTTAAAGATGATCACTAAAACAAACTGCTAGCCAGGCAAAGAAAACTGAGACTATTCAGGAAAAAATAGTAAAAACAGAAGGTTTTGAACTTGCTTCTCGAATGTCTAACTTCTCCATACACTGAAATAAAAAAGAAGCTGGAAATCACATGTGATTATTAAGGGTGTGTTTTCTGTAAGGAAGGTGATGCAGAACACCAATTATAAGATCTGTCCTCAAAGAAAAGCATTGGCCCTAATTCAGGAGATTGGCAGATTGATGTTTGTATATATGTTTTAGATTAAAATAACACATTTCAGATGAGTGTGTGTGTATTATTTTGTATGACCCTCTGCTTTAACTGCTCCTTCAAGTAGCTGGCCAGTTTTCAACCCCGCCTGTGGGAGCTTCCACTATATGAAAGGATAGGAGAAGGTACCGTGGCAGTTCATCCCATCTCATTCTGTAATAAACTATTCATGTTTTTACATTTACCCCCTCAAACTAGGTAGTAAGAACAAAAGTGTATCAGGACAGCACATGACTTTTTAAGGTCATTTACTGACCTTGTTTCTCCCTGTCTCCCCTCTCCTCCATAATTAAGAGTGTCTTAGGTACTGTGGCAAGTACAAATAAACCCTGTTTTATATTGGCAGTAGCCCAGTGGAAAAAATGGCATTATTCCCATTTCAGAAGTAAGTAAACTGAGGCTTATATGATATGTACAACATATTTCTAAGTGGCAAAGCTGAGGGACAGATTCATCTCTGCCTGATTCAATGTCTGTGTGTCACCAGCTGGCTCCACTGCTTCCCATGGTCCTTGATCCAAGAAATTGAACTTGTCACACTCAGACTAGATCAGAGGCTCTCCAGATGTGATCTCAAAACTCCTGGGGGCTTCCAGAACTCTTTCAGAGAGGCTCAAATTGTTTTCATAACAATAGTAATGTACTGTTTAATTTATTCACTCTTAACCAGTGGAAAAAATGGCATTATTCCCATTTCAGAAGTAAGTAAACTGAGGCTTATATGATATGTACAACATATTTCTAAGTGGCAAAGCTGAGGGACAGATTCATCTCTGCCTGATTCAATGTCTGTGTGTCACCAGCTGGCTCCACTGCTTCCCATGGTCCTTGATCCAAGAAATTGAACTTGTCACACTCAGACTAGATCAGAGGCTCTCCAGATGTGATCTCAAAACTCCTGGGGGCTTCCAGAACTCTTTCAGAGAGGCTCAAATTGTTTTCATAACAATAGTAATGTACTGTTTAATTCATTCACTCTTATAAAGAGTTGACTCATTAGAAAAGACTCTGATGCTGGGAGGGATTGGGGGCAGGAGGAGAAGGGGACGACAGAGGATGAGGTGGCTGGATGGCATCGCTGACTCAATGGACGTGAGTCTGAGTGAACTCCGGGAGTTGGTGATGGACAGGGAGACCTGGCGTGCTGCGGTTCATGGGATCGCAAAGAGTCGGACATGACTGAGCGACTAAACTGAACAGATTCTCTCATGAGTGTATAGTGGACTTTTCCAAAGTTTACGTGACATGAAGGTCCATCTTCTATTAAGCTAGACAGTAAAAGGGATATACAAAAATGCAAAACAATGTTAATTCTTCTCCCTATTTTTTTCTTTTGGGAATGGTAATTTTTACCCAAATAGGTTATTTATGTTAACAAGTTACAGTTTTCAGAATATTGAAGTAACAAATATTTTTAAAATCTCTCAGTTTAAATTTCTAATAGAATGATAATGGACAGATATAATAAACAAAATCTCTTGGGAGTTCTCACAGTGCAGGAGACCTTAGTTTGATCACTGGATCGGAAAGATCCCCTGGAGAAGGGCATAGCAACCCACTCTAGTATTCTTGCCTGGAGAACACCATGGACAGAGGAGGCTGGTGGGCTACAGTCCATGGGGTCACAAAGAGTTGGACATGGCCAAGTGAACATGCACACACATGCTTTCCACTCTATGAGTGAGTGAAAGTCTCTCAGACTATACAGTCCATGGAATTCTCCAGGCCAGAATACTGGAGTGGGTAGCCTTTCCCTTCTTCAGGGGATTTTCCCAACCTAGGGATTGAACCCAGGTCTCCCACATTGCAGGCATATTCTTTACCAGCTGAGCCACAAGGGAAACCCAAGAATACTGGAGTGGGTAGCCTGTCCCTTCTCCCTTCTCCAGCAGATCTTCCTGACCCAGTATTTGAACTGGGATCTCCTGCATTGCAGGTGGATTCTTTACCAGCTGAGCTACAAGGGGGTACATGGCATTTTTCATCCTCCTCCCCTGGTTTTCCTTCCTCTCTAAACCTCAACAAGTTAAAAGGAAGAGAGAAGTGGGCATATTCTTTCCAACTCCATGCTGTCCCTGCTGAGGGTATATATAACCATGATGTATACAATCATAATCATGTGAATATGTAGTGCTCCAGGGGCAACAGAATGAACTGTTTCACAAGACTGAATAATTTCAAACTATCACTAACCTCTCTTGAAATAAACGCCTATAGCAGAGCTTGCCTGTGTCCTATAGAAGAGGGAGAGAACTGACTGCATAAACGGGCCTTCTCAAAATTAACTTCCATGTCGAATACAGAGCTTATTAAATAATAAGTAATCAAAATGTGCTAAATTGAAACTTCCAAATTTTTATTAAAACTCCACAATAATTGCAACCTCTGTTACAACTTAAGTCAGCCAAAGATACCCCATCCTATCTTGGAAAGAGTAGTTTATGACTGACTGTTTAGAATTGGTGATAATGAAAATTAGACCCACACATAACTGGTCCTGTTGTTTTAATAATCTCTATAGACCATGTACCCGCATTGCCTGTACCAGGAATGGGCAACTCTCACTTTCCTACCCTTGATATTTCTCTGATTGTCAACTATAGGAATGGCTGAGATAACCTGAAAAGAAAGTATGGCTGGAGAAAAAGTACTAAGATCAAACTTTGGGGAATTCTTATATGTAAGGAGTTACGGGTGGGGAAAAAAGATAAAATGGCAAAGGAGACAGAAGGAAGAGTTGGTGAAGCAAGAGGAAAATCCCTTTCACAAAAGCAAAGGGATAAATATGTTTCAAGGAGAGTGTCCTTTGTGAGGCTCAGTGTTGCTCAAAGATCATTGAGATGATTACTAAAAAATGACCTTTGCATTCTGCAGCTCAGATCTGATTGATGACTCTGACAAAGTCAGTTTCACTGGAGAAGTAGGAATGGAAGGTAGATGGAAGTAAGCTGATAAGTGATTGGGGAATGAACAGGAGTACAACTAGACAACTGGCTTGAAAAGTTTTACTCCAGTTGCTCCAATTTGCCAGTGATAAGTATAAGGATGAGAATGGAGTGGGGGAGGGCATTTAGATCCCAGAATCATATGTTTGGTGGAACCATGGAGGCAGTAGATGATAAAGAAGGGCTTGGAGAGAAGGCACTCTTAATTTTCTCACAGGTCACCATCTCACGATCTCATGACTATGCTAAAGCCTTTGACTGTGTGAATCACAACAAACTGGAAAATTCTTAAAGAGATGGGAATACCAGACCACCTTACCTTGCTCCTGAGAAACCTGTATGCAGCTCAAGAAGCAACAGAACTGGACGTGGAACAACGGACTGGTTCCATATTTGGAAAAGAGTACATCAAGGCTGTATATTGTCACCCTGCTTATTTAACTTATATACAGAATAAATCATGTGAAATGCCAGGCTGGATGAAGCTCAAGCTGGAATCAAGACTGCTGGGAGAAATATCAATAACCTCAGACATGCAGATAACACCACGCTAATGGCAGAAAGCTAAGAGAAACTAAACAGCCTCTTGATGAAGGTGAAAGAGGAGAGTGAAAAGCTGGCTTAAAAATCAACATTCAAAAAACAAAGATCATGCATCCTGACCCATCACTTCATGGCAAAAAGAAGGAAAAAATGGAAACAGTGACAGACTTTTATTTTACTGGGCTCCAAAATCACTGCGGATGGTGACTGCAGCAAGGAGACTCTTGCTCCTTGGAAGAAAAGCTGTGACAAACCTAGACAGCATATTAAAAGCAAAGATATCACTTTGCCAATAAAGGTCTATATAGTCAAAGCTATGGTTTTTCCAGTAGTAATGTAGAGATTAGAGAGTTGGACCATAAAAAAGACTGAGCACCAAAGAATTGATGCTTTCAAACTGTGGTGTTAGAGAAGACTTTTGAGAATCACTTGGACAGCTAGGAGATCAAACCAGTCAATCCTAAAGGAAATCAGTCCTGAATATTCATTGGAAGGACTGATGCTGAAGCTGAAGCTTGACTACTGTGGCCACCTAATGTGAAGAGCCAACTCACTGGAAAAGACCCTGATGCCGGGAAAGACTGAAGGCAAGAGAAGGGGATGACAGGATGAGATGGTTGGATTATCACTGATTCAGCGGACATGTGTTTGAGCAAACTCTGGGAGATAGTGAAGGATGGGGAAGCCTGGTGTGTTGCAGTCCATGGGATCACAAAGAGTTGGATGTGACCGAGAGACTGAACAAAAACACTGCATGATTCAAGATATCCATAGAGTTGGCATTCTCTTAACAAAACTTGCTTTTCTAAGGCACTTTTATCTAAAAAAATTTAAAAATGACTGACTTAATGCAGTTAATTTCCTCTTCATTGTGATTTTCCTAGCAACTGCATTATTTATTTTTATATATGTTGCTAATGCATAGTTTTTTCTTCAACTATGTGGGATAATAAGCTCATTCATTAACTGGAAAACCTGACTTAACATTTATTGCTTTAGGAATATGTGTCTCCAGAGTCAAACAATGGAGGGCCAGTGTACTTTTGCATTTAAATCCATCTGTAAATTGGAGGCAATCCATTTCCTATTAAATTCATCAGCTTCCTTTCTTCCCCTTGGCAATGATATTTTGCAGTTCCTCACATCCTGAGACAGACGCTGTTTCCCCATCCTTTGAATGCAGACTGACCTTATATCCTATTTTTGGCCAAAAGAATGTGGTAAAGACCATGCGTTAGTTCTGAGTCTAGACCTCAAGAAGTCTTGATTACCTCTATTCTTTTTCTCAGAACTTTGTCATTGTTTGTAAATAAACTGAGACCTGCCTGTTGGAGGATGAGTCACCATGTGCAAGCAGAGCTAAGTTGGGCAGTCAGAGTTTTCCTAGACCAGTCTACCCACAGTCAATACACCAGCTGACCACAGGAGTAGGCCCAGCTGAGATCAGGCAGGTCTCATTCAGATCAGCAGAATTCA
>SJYC01133206.1:0-12789 GCA_006408675.1 Madoqua kirkii
GAGATGGTTGGATGGCATCACCGACTCAATGGACATGAGTTTGAGTAAGCTCTGGGAGGACTGGTGTGGTGCAGTCCATGGGGTTGCAAATAGTTAGACATGACTGACTGGACTGAACTGACTGAAGGTTTTAATGTTTAAGTAGTTCGAGTACCTGGTAACAGTAAACAATGCAAGAAAATTTAATTTTGAGTAAAATTTTGTTTTCCATTTTACCTTTTTTCCTAATCTTGTAAACATTAATCCATCAAACAATTTTTCCCTAAATTTCAAATAGCAAAAGTTTATTTCAGCCTGATTTTTGCTACTCTTCAGAAAATATGTTCATCGGTTCAATCACTCTTAGGAATTTTGTTTATCAGTGTATTTAAGAGATTTCACAAGACATACATTGGTGTGCATCTTTTTAGCAAGTTACTGGCATATTAGAATTTTTTATTTCAATATGTAACATCAGATTTTGTTTTGAACCGCTGCCTCTGGACAAATTTCACTCAATAACTTTTTTTCTATTCTCTCTTTTTTTTTATTTTTCATGGTGATAAAAGACATTATACAAAATTTACCATCTAGCCATTTTACATTTTAAGTATAGAATTTAGTGGAATATTAAAAAGCATTCTGTGCAATCATCATAGATTTTGTTTTGAACCGCTGCCTCTGGACAAATTTCACTCAATAACTTTTTTTCTATTCTCTCTTTTTTTTTATTTTTCATGGTGATAAAAGACATTATACAAAATTTACCATCTAGCCATTTTACATTTTAAGTATAGAATTTAGTGGAATATTAAAAAGCATTCTGTGCAATCATCATTACTATTAACATCTAGTTCTAGAACATTTCCAGTATCTTCAAAGGTAAGCTCATGAAAGTGAAAGTGAAGTCATGTCCGACTCTTTGCGACTCTATGGACTGTAGCCTACCAGGCTCCCCCCTCCATGGGATTCTCCAGGCAAGAATACTGGAGTGGGTTGCCATTTCCTTCTCCAGGGGATCTTCCTGACCCGGGGATCAAACCTGGATCTCCCACATTCCAGGCAGACGCTTTAACCTCTGAGCTACCAGGGAAGCCCAGTAACCTCATAATTGTTGGTATATTTAAAATAAAGAAACAGAAACTTTAGTCAAACAAAGTTAGTCGAGGTGGCTCAAATGGTAAAAAAAATCTGTCTGCAATGTGGGAGACCTAGGTTCGATCCCTGGGTCACCGACTCAGACATGTCTAAGGCGACTAACATACACAGGAGACCAGCAGGGGGAGCTCTCAAGCCCTGTGACAGCAGCAGGGCCTACAGGCAGAAGAAAGCCTTCCTCTCTTCCGGCCTGGACTCATCCAGTGGAAAGTCCGCTGTAGGCTCCTGTTACTGCTCCACCCACCCTGCCTTCCACTCTATAAAAGCTTTCTTTTCTGTATTTTTACAGGGAGACTTGCCAATGCATTGCCATGGTGCAGACCCCAAATCATAATTTCTTTGATCTTCCAAACCCACCCTTGCTGGAAAAACAACCAGTAGTCTGCTTATTCTATCTGTTTTAGATCAACATGCATGTATGAATCATGCCTCATTTCCCTGTCCCTCCAGCCCCCCACCTTCTTTTTTAATCACCACTTTCCATTCTGTAGATGTTAAAACTAAACCCTGCAGGGCACCGCTGCCTTGAACTGACTACAGAACCAGTTCTAACACCTTTATGTGGCCCATACAAGCCTACCATTGTTTTCATTCTTTAACACTTTTGTACAAAGATAAAATGACAATATGAA
This sequence comes from Madoqua kirkii, assembly GCA_006408675.1. Taxonomy (NCBI): domain Eukaryota; kingdom Metazoa; phylum Chordata; class Mammalia; order Artiodactyla; family Bovidae; genus Madoqua; species Madoqua kirkii. Next base: position 1,770 of record SJYC01133206.1, read on the forward strand.
AAATGAAGAGAGGAGGTTATTACTTTTTTAACTAATCGGTTTAATTTTTAGAATGGTTTAGGTTTATGGGAAAGTGGAATAGAAAGTACAGGAAGATGAAGGAGTTCACTTAGAATCTGCTGCTGCTAAGTCACTTCAGTCTTATCTGACTCTGTGCCACCCTATATAGATGGCAGCCCACCAGGCTCCCCCGTCCCTGGGATTCTCCAGGCAAGAACACTGGAGTGAGTTGCCATTTCCTTCTCCAATGCATGAAAGTGAAAAGTCAAAGTGAAGTCGCTCAGTCGTGTCCAACCCTCAGCGACCCCATGGACTGCAGCCTTCCAGGTTCCTCTGTCCGTGGGATTTTCCAGGCAGGAGTACTGGAGTGGGGTGCCATTGCCTTCTCCACAGCGAGAATCACCCCCCTCCAATTATCAACTTCCTTGCTGTGGCACATTTGTTAAAACTGATTGATACTCCTGTTAACAAACGTCCACCATCCACACTGGGGCTTGCATTTTGAGTTGAACATGCTGTGGGCTTTATCAGAGTCATGATGTCAGGTACCCACAGAAGCACACAGGTCAGCTTCTACGCACCTATGGACACCTTATCTTTGACAATGAAGGCAAGAATATACAATGGAAAAAGGACAATCTCTTTGACAAGTGGTGCTGGGAAAACTGGTCAACCATTTGTAAAAGAATGAAACTAGAACACTTTCTCGGAGAAGGCAACGGCACCCCACTGCAGTACTCCTGCCTGAAAAATCCCATGGATGGAGGAGCTCTGTGGGCTGTAGTCCATGGGGTTGCGAAGAGTCAGAGACGACTGAGCGACTTCACTTTCACTTTTCACTTACATGCACTGGAGAAGGAGATGGCAACCAACTCCAGTGTTCTTGCCTGGAGAATCCCAGGGACAGAGGAGCCTGGTGGGCTGCCGTCTATGGGGTTGCACAGAGTTGGACACAACTGAAGCGACTCAGCAGCAGCAGCAGCAGAACACTTTCTAACACTATACACAAAAATAAACTCAAAATGAATTAAAGATCTAAATGTAAGACCAGAAACTATAAAACTCCTAGAAGAGAATATAGGCAAAACATTCTCCGACATAAATCACAGCAGGATCTTCTATGACCCACCTCCCAGAATATTGGAAATAAAAGCAAATATTCTTTTTTTTGCTTTAATTAGGTGACCTAATTAAAATTAAAAACTTCTGCACAACAAAGTAAAGTACAAGCAAGGCAAAAAGACAGCCTTCAGAATGGGAGAAAATAATAGCAAATGCAGCAACTGACAAAGAATTAATTTCAAAAATATATAAACAACTCCTTCAGCTCAACTCCAGAAAAATAAACAACCCAATCAAAAAATGGGCCAAAGAACTAAACAGACATTTCTCCAAAGAAGACATACAGATGGCTAACAAACACATGAAAAGATGCTCAACATCACTCATTATCAGAGAAATGCAAATCAAAACCACAATGAGGTACCATTTCACACCAGTCAGAATGGCTGCAATACCAAAGTCTACAAACAATAAATGCTGGAGAGGGTGTGGAAAAAAGTGAACCCTCTTACACTGTTGGGAATGCAAACTAATACAGCTATTATGGGGACCAGTGTGGAGATTCCTTAAAAACCTGGAAATAGAACTGCCTTATGACCCAGCAATCCCACTGCTGGGCATACACACCAAGGAAACGAGAACTGAAAGAGACATGTGTACCCCCAATGTTCATCGCAGCACAGTTTATAATAGCCAGGACATGGAAGCAACCTAGATGTCCATCAGCAGATGAATGGATAAGAAAGCTGTGGTACATTTACACAATGGAGTATTACTCAGCCATTAAAAAGAATACATTTGAATCAGTTCTAATGAGGTGGATGAAACTGGAGCCGATTATACAGGGAGAAATAAGCCAGAAAGAAAAACACCAAAATAGTATACTAACGCATATATATGGAATTTAGAAAGATGGCAATGATAACCCTGTATGTGAGACAGCAAAAGAGACACAGATGTATACAACAGTCTTCTGGACTCTGTGGGAGAGGGAGAGGGTGGGATAATTTGGGAGAATGGCATTGAAACATGTATAATATCTTATGTGAAATGAATCGCCGCCAGTCCAGGTTCGATGCATGAGACAGGATGCTTCGGGCTGGGGCACTGGGATGACCCAGAGGGAGGTGGGAGGGGGGTTCAGGATGGAGAACACGTGTACGCCCGTGGTGGATTCATGTCAATGTATGGAAAAACCACTACAATATTGTAAAGTAATTAGCCTCCAATTAAAATAAATAAAATTATATTTTAAAATAAATAAATAAATGATTCAAATCGTTAAAAAAATAATAATAATTACCTTTTTCAATATTCAGTGGGCTCAGGACTTTCTGCCACACCCTTCCTGTAACCCTTCAGCTGGTGTCTTTGAATTTGGGAAGGTGGAAGTGTTAGTCACTCAGTGGTGTCTGACTCTTCGAGACGCTATGGACTGTAACCTACCAAGTTCCTAGTCCATGGGATTCGCCAGGCAAGAAGACTGGCGTGGGTTGCCATGCCCTTCTGCAGGGGATCTTCCTGACCCAGGGACTGAGTTCATGTCTCTTACGTCTCCTGCACTGGCAGGTGGGTTCTTCAACACTAGTGCCAGTGTTGGTGTCTCTGAACTTGGGAGGAGGTAAACAATTCAGAGTGAGTGAGTGATGGTGGGCTGGGGAGGCAGGGGTCCAGCCATGGAAAGAGTCTGGTCCTTTTTATTTTCAGACTTACTCGTTACTTAGTCCAGTGACTGCAGCATAATTTCTAGTCATATAGGACTGACAGCATTTAACTAAGGACAAGATTTCACAATGGAGTGAGATAGTGTTTTTACCCTCTCCTTTTAGAGCAGGGCATCTTCTGCCTGCCATGCTATTGAAATGTTTGCATGTGTTTGACTGAGAAGGAATCGCCTCCCTGCTCACATCTGGCACAGGATATTTGTCAGTTCTACAGGTTTTATTATGAACTGGCATTCATCCCTGTGGGGCTCCTGAACCACAGTGGAGCTAGATACTCAAACAGCATTAAAGGCACATGAAGTCAAAGCATGTCAAGGTTTCCCTAGCTCGATTTCATTAGCTTAAATACCTGCTGCTCTGTAACTAGAAAACATTTTAATCAAAATTTGGGGGGAAATAATGCCCTCAAAGAGATCAACCTGACACCTCAAGTTCAACTTGAACACGACTCACTTCCAATGACATCAAGTTATAAACCAGAGATGGAGTGGGCACAGCCTTGGGAAAACATACATACAAATAAAATCATCTATACCATTTTGGGGAGCTTCCCAGGTACTGCTAGTGGTAAAGAACCCACCTGCCAATGCAGGAGACATAAGAGATGCAGGTTTGATCCCTGGGTCAGAAAGATCTCCTGGAGGAGGGCATGGCAACCCACTCCAGTGTTCTTGCCGGGAGAATTCCATGGACAGAGGAGCCTGATGGGCTACTGTCCACTGGGTCATAAAGAACTGGACTTGACTAAAGCAACTTAGCACACATGCACATACCATTTTTCTATATTCAACATCTAGATCTCACATGCAAAGAAGAAATAGTGACATGAATGTGGAAAGCAAACATGAATGTCAAGAGAGAAAGGGGAGATTGGATGAATTGGGAGATGGGATTGTCATACATACACTATTGATTCTATGCATAAAATGGATAGCCAATGAGAACCTACTATGTAGCTCAAGGAACTCTACTTAGCGCTCTGTGGTGACCTGAATGGAGAGGAAATCCAAAAAAGAGGGGATACATGTATACATATAGCTGACTCACCTTACTGTACAGCAGAAACTAAGACAACACTGTAAAGCAACTTACTCCAATAAAAGTCAATTTAAAAAAAGAAAAAAATACCCCTGTATGTACAAAAGGGCATCATATGACAATGAAGCTGCGGAGTAAGGCCAGAGTACAGGACCAAACCAGAGTTCATTCTAACTGACCTAAAAGATGAACCTGCGGATATTAATCTCCCAGCTCATCTGTGAGTGATGCTAGCCAAACATTTTCCAAATCAAAATCCCTGTCAATCACATCTATGTGCTATTGGAAAATGCTCACATCTGTTTTTCAGTTTCCACATACTTGCATTTCAGTTATCTCAAACTAATAAGAAAGGTCATAACACTGTACACTTTATGCTCTAGTGCCGATCAGAAAGGCAAGACATTTTTCAGTTGAAGGTCTGACATAAGAATGAACTTCGAGTGGCTTTTACCACGATGCATGCTGACTAGGCTATTTTTCTCTTTATTTAATAACAGGGCATGAAATTCTGAAAACTAAATAAAATCTCTGGAGCATTCTGAGAGGTCTTTACCAAACCAATGGTTTAATGTTGGAACAGGTTTTACCAGGGTTTCGCTTTTCACTTCAGGCCGTTAATTTTCTTTGTATTATTGGCAGTTTGTAAGCTGCCAAAACAGGTCAAAAAGAGCCAAGGAAGAGCTGTTTGGTGGCCCTGGTTTGATTTGTTTCCCTGTCAGTGTTTTAAATCTGTTTGCCTTCAAAATACTTGATGTTTTGCTGACACCGTCCACATTTCACTGCAAGGTTACCCACTGATTCACCCCCATTCTGTCAGGGGAGGGCAGGGCTGTCTTCACACACGATTCCTGAGCAGCTGGACTGTGAGTCAGTCTCACTGACTCCTGGACATGAGCCCTGCGTCAGGAGAAACTCCTGAGCCCAAGAACAAGCTCGGCGACTGGAGTTCCGGGAGCGGAACCCCCACGATGGCTTAATGTGGTTTCAGAGTGAACATGATGCTCACGTGTTGCTGTGTTTCTTAAATGGGAATCAATAACAATAAACGGGAATAAGTTCATTCCCCTGGTTCACACACAAACACACACACACACAGACACACAAAAACACACAAACACACAGACATACCACACCTGGCACACATATTCTACTGTCTACTGCAAGTAGAGTTCTCTCAGGTCCTTCAGATCAATATTTAAACACCAGCACACCTGCAGCAGTCAGAGAACATGGTCACTCTTTTAGGGGGTACCGAAGAATGGATGCTTTTGAACTGTGGTGTTGGAGAAGACTCTTGAGAGTCCCTTGGACTGCAAGGAGATCCAACCAGTCCATTCTGAAGGAGATCAGCCCTGGGATTTCTTTGGAAGGAATGATGCTAAAGCTGAAACTCCAGTACTTTGGCCACCTCATGCGAAGAGTTGACTCATTGGAGAAGACTCTGATGCTGGGAGGGATTGGGGGCAGGAGGAGAAGGGGAGGACCGAGGATGAGATGGCTGGATGGCTGGATGGCATCATGGACTCGATAGACGTGAGTCTGAGTGAACTCCAGGAGATAGTGATGGACACGGAGGCCTGGCGTGCTGCAATTCATGGGGTCACAAAGAGTCAGACACGACTGAGAGACTGAACTGAACTGAACTGAAGCTATAACTTATATTTATTTTTATTATCTCTTTGCAACTGACAAAGGGAGAAGCCAGCAACCTGATTAAGTAATGTCCTTTCAAAACAGTAAAATGATACCCAATCATATTTTTCTAAGGCTGAGATTTTGCCTTCCTGCCCAAGGCAACACTACAAACTTCTGGCAACAAAGGGGCTTGTTGCCTTAGAGACATTGCTGGCGCACAAGGCTTCAGTCTGCTCATCTACTCCAGGAGAGATGAAGTGAATACATTCAAGACTCGTTCCTAAAGAACAGACGCTGGCATCTGCCTCTCTCCTGCTGCCCTGTCACCAGACTGTCCGTTCAGCGCTTTCTCACTTGATGTGAGACATGAAATGAGACGTGCTGGTCCACCTGGGAAACCACTGGGACCAGCAGCTCCACCCTGCCCTCAGCATCGCTTCACCATACACACTTCCTCCTCAGGTCAGGGTTAAAGGTTGAATAAGTCATCGGTGAACTCTCAGAATCAGGACAGTAAGCCTGTCACTGGTTCACAGGATAACTGTAATATATCTTGCATATATTTGTACCTATGTGGGTTCAAATTATATTAAATGCACTATGAGTAGAAATATAAAATCTATTTCTGACTATAATAGGTATTGTCAGGAAGAGTGGTTTTTTTTTCTTTAAATAGTTTAAATTATTCTAATGGTGGGTAGCTCTGTTTAAAATTATACAAGGTTAAAAATATTTGACATTTTGATTCCACTTGTTTGACTTAGTATGAATGGAATGCTAGATTTCTAATTAAAAAGAACAGATATGAAATGAGCAACAAAGATTTACTGTATAGCACAGGGAACTATGGCCAGTATCTTGTGATAAATAACCTATAGTGGAAAATAATCTGAAAAATAATATTTGTGTATTTCTATAACTGAATCACCTTGCTGTGCCCCTGAAGCACTGCATGTCAACTGTACTTCAATATATGTATGTATTAAGAAAAAATAAAATTTTATAAAGAATCTTCATATACAGAAATACTAAAACACCAGGACATTCATAAAAAATTGACAAATTTGGAATGTTTATATTCTCTACCTACTTAATAGTTGGAATATTTAAGCAGGGACAGCAAAGTTGCTATGGTTTTTATTTTTTCAGTGTGAGACTTGTAATTCCTACATTAGAAGTGTAAGTTACTTTAGTATGTCATGTGTCGAAATCTACTGAGTCTCATAGAAAATAACAAGCTACAAATAATACTATTAGCAAAATAACTTTATTTTTAGTGCTAATAAGCTGTTGATAAACAGTAGACATAAGTTTGGCATTCTTTAAAGTTTTTGGAGTCTCAGAAATTCTAACATATTTTCTTCAATTAAAAAAAAAAACACTCTGGAAAACTCGAGGTTGTTATTTTACAAGTTTAGAGGTCAGAGAAAAAAGCTAATATATGAGTCACACTGCTTCACATGGAGACTCCGGTAAAGGTCTGACAACCAGGTCACCAAAGTCTCTGCTTTTGTCCAGTTTTCACTCCTACATCAGTGATGCCACATCACCTCCCCCCAAAAATGCTAGGGATAAAAAGTGAGAGAAAAAAATTCATTAAAAAAAAATAAAAAAGGGGGTGAGGTCTGAAATTGGGAATGTTATGGACTTTGCTATTGTTTATGCTGAGGAGATAATAGTCTCTATAAAGTATAAAATTATGTATTATATACAATTATATTTGTAGAAGAAACCAGAGAGGTTGAACACAGTCTGAAAACCCTCAAAATTGTCAGAAGAAATGTGAGGCATGTAGAAAATAAAACAGGAGCATTCAACAGAAACAAAAACAGACCAAGAAGAAATAGGGCCTGTGAAAATTTCCTAGTGAATGAAATAAACCAGCAGAAAAAGAAAACATGGCAGGACTTTGAAAGGTCAAATAAACGCTCTTTCCAAAATGAAAACTCAAATGACTGTGCAAAATATATGGAAAATAACAAAATGAAATCATACGTGGAATATTGTCAAAAACAACGATCAGAGGAAAGTTCGTGGATTTAAAATTTTCAATAAGGAGAAGAACTAATTGGATTTAATGAATTAAGCAGCATACCAAAAAAGCTATAGAAAATTTAAAAGGACATTGAAGGAAAGAATAAATATACAGCAGAAATAAATAATTGGAAACAAAAAATAGAACAATTAATAGCTGATTTTATGAAAAAAGTAAAAGATCCATTCCACTAAGGGAAAAAAAAAAAGATAAAAATCACAAAGGTTAAAATGTGAAATAAAAACAATGACATTACAAATATAGAGGAGAGTAAAAACAATATGAAGACATAATTTTGCCCATATCAAAGCAAATAAACTTACTTTTGGATGAAATTATTTTCCAGGAAATAGAAATGCCCCCCGTGACCCCAGGCTGGCAGCCAAAATGTAGACCAATTACCATTTCAGAAACTGAGAAATAGATGCTGATGACTAACTCCAATTCATTCCCTCTCCCTCCACAATGTCTAGGCACACAGGAACACAGGCTGAAGCATGAACCTTCCAGAGGGTACCAGCCCACTGGGGAACACAGTTACCCTATAATCTACAGTTTTTGAATATTTCTACCCATGTGTGCCCTGCATATTCCAAAACAGCTAAAGTGAGGATGACAAATGCTGAAGCAACATCACAAAAATCATTTACCTGTTAAAAAGAATGCAAAAAGGAAACTGATATTTTAGACCAAAGTATTAAATAGTATCCATACAAAGCCCACTGGCACCCCACTCCAGTGTTCTTGCCTGGAAAATCCCATGGACAGAGGAGCCTGGTGGGCTGCAGTCCGTGGGGTCGCTGAGGGTTGGACACAACTGAGTGACTTCACTTTCCCTTTTCACTTTCATGCATTGGAGAAGGAAATGGCAACCCACTCTAGTGTTCTTGCCTGGAGAATCCCAGGGATGGGGATCCTGGTGGGCTGCCATCTGTGGGGTCACACAGAGTCAGACATGACTAAAGTGACTTAGCAGTAGCAATATATAAAGCTCACAGCCTTTAAAATATACTCTTTTGTGATCTAGGTAACAGCTTGAGGCTAAAAATCAGCATCCTTCCCCATGGAAATCATAATACATCAGTGTTGTTAAAGATAATACCAAATGTTTACTATTTATGCTAAATAATTTGGGTAATCATCTACCATATTCAAAGGCAACAATTTACATCAAAAGCACAACTTCATTCTTATCTGTCTCAGTATGCATATTTACCTTTTACAGTTTTGTCTAGGAAGAAAAAGGGAAAACAACAAATATGATGCATTAGTCCCTTTTAGAAAAGAGCATATACTGCAGGGAACATAAGACTGAATATAAGATTTCTAAAAAGAAGAAACAACAATAAAGCCCCAATACTCTGCCCTCAGTGGTATTTTTGGGTTTTTGGTTTTTAGTTTGCAACTCTGCTGCTGGTTAACACTTCAGTCTTCAGAAAATCTTGACTCACACTTCTCAACCTTCTTTCAGTGCCCCTGTTCAAAATGTATGGCACTATGTTCCCAGAACTATTTGGGCCTCTTTCTTTTCTCAACTCTTCTCTCTTGGTTTGGTTACCACAGAACCTTGCCTACATTTCGGAGAAAAAAATGTTAATGCACATTAATCCAAATCAATTCTCACTTTGCCTCATTGTCAGAGTTACAACCGGAGGTCAAACTTCCATTTAAAAATTACATCCATAATGTTTACCTTAAAATACCTCTGTATGTGTGTGTGCAAATCACTTCAGTCATGTCGACTCTTTGCAACCCCATGGACTGTAACCCGCCAGGCTCCTCTGTCCATGGGATTTCCCAGGCAAGAATACTGGAGTGGGCTGCCATGCCCTCCTCCAGGGGATCTTCCTCATCCAGGGATCAAACTCCCATCTCTTATGTCTCCTGAGCTGGCAGGCGGGTCCCAGTGCCACCTGGGAAGCCCATAAAATTCAACAAAATCTCTTCATACAGAGAAGCAATGTAATAATCTGTAATAATACATAGAGGGCATCTTAATAGTTATAACCAAAGGACTTGGGCTTTAAGAAACTTCCAAACCCAGTTCATAATAAGGATTTGAATCATGGAAGAGAATATGTGAAGAAAGGTAGGTAAACCTACATCCACCTTCCCCCACCCACAGATGCAGCACCTGGATCCTGGGTCAGAGAAGAAAGAACAGCCACCAGACAACAGGGCTCCAGAAACCTCAGGTGCCGCTCTGAGTCCCAGCTTGTGTCTATGTTCTACCCGGGTTCAGAGCTGCAGGACAAGGCAGCACCGGCGAGAATCAACGTCACCTCAGTATAAGGGGCCGACAAAAGGAAACAACCTGCCAGCCACCGACACGGGCCTGCCACCAGTCCTCTCCTGCAGGCATCTCTCAGTTTTATACACAGCTAGTCCCACCTGCGCAGAGAAGCCTGCTCACCGCTGCTTCCAAGAAACATCAGCTTAAGAAAGAGCACGCCTTTGCTAAGAGAAGTAAAGTGACATCCCCTAAAAACAGTGCTGAAGAGTGAAAAGGGAGAAACATCCCGAAAATTCACCAAGAGGGTGTCTGAAACATTTAGGAAATATGTAGACAATCCGTGAAACAGAAGCATTGGTCCACGGAGAGAAACGGCAGGGAAAAGGGCATCAAAATAAAAAGTCTCCCAGGGTGAGAATAACAGGTCATAACTTCAACTAAAGAAGGACAGTAAGGAAGCCAAAATTATCTTCTCGGGTTTAATTTTAAATGTATGAGAGAGGGCTAAAGATAACCCCAAATAAAAAAACTATGAATTCTCTGATTCTTGAAGAATAGTTAACAGGTTTTGTTTTCTTGCTGTTCTGGTAAATTTAAGGGGAAAGAAAATAAGCAATACAGATATCTGAAAGGGAAGCAAAGTGAGGCTGATAGGCAGAAGGCAATGGAGCAACATCCAGAGCTTCTGAGAAAGACATGGAACCTGCAGACATCCATACACCCAGGTTGTCTTTAATCACAAAGGCAAGTCTCTGATACTCCAGCAACCGGAACACATATATCTCCACATCCCAGTTATCCTTCATTAAAGCAAACAAACAAAGGTAGGATTAGACACTATAAATATAAATGAAAAAGCTGATGATCAGTACTGACACAAATAAAACAGGCATATATCTAAATAAATGATGCATGCAATACAAACGCATCTTCTTCTGTAAAAAGAGAAAGAATAATACAAAAATTTAACAGTCTGAATCTAAAATCTCTTTATATGATCAAGTTAGAAGAGGAAAAAGATCCAGTCACCTCTGGATTAGTGAGAGGGGAACAAAAAACCAAATAGAATGTCATGTTTTATAAATAAATAAATAACCACAGAGAATAAACTAGTAAAAATGTAAAAGCAATGATTCCATTAAAAGTTGACAAAATCTCCCAGAAAGTAGAACTAGAAAATAAAGATGCTGAAAAGAGAAGAGAAAATGTTTCATTCTGGGAGACATGACAGCTGAATAAAGAAGACCAAGAAAGAGATAATAAAGAAACACAAGTGGGGAAATTATAAAA
>SJYC01133208.1:0-40759 GCA_006408675.1 Madoqua kirkii
ATAAAAGATCCTGTTGCTGGGAAAGATTGAAGGCAAGAGAAGGGGAAGACAGAGGATGAGATGGTTGGATGGCATCAACGATTCGACGGACATGAGTTTGACCAAGCTCTAGGAGTTGGTGATAGACACGAAGCCTGGCATGCTGCAGACCCTGGGGTGTCAAAGAGTCAGACATGACTGTGCAACTGAACTGAACTGAACTGGGGAGGAGGAGGACAGAGAGATGAAATCTCAGCTGACAGCTCTCTTGTCCCATTTGCCATGTGATGGAGTGAAGCCCTGTGGGGTGCCAGGTGGTGACAGCTGACACAGCAGGGGTGCAGGGGAGGAACAGAGCAGTGATGATTTGTCCTTGTGTAGAAAACATGAAATCTTAACCCCCAGGGCCTCAGAATGGGACTTTCAAATCCTCTGGGGATGGGCCCTTAGAGGTAAGCTGGTCATAAGGTTTGAAAGTCAGACAGACCCCAGGAAGCATGAGGACCTGACAAGAAGCACCCCTCTGCAAGCCCAGGAGGGAGGCCTCTGTAGTACCGAACCTGTAGACATCCTGATCTTGGACTTCTCCTCTTCAGACTCATGCAAAAGCAGGGAGAGAAGGATTGGGGTTAGCAGATGCAAGCTATTACATACAGCATGGGCAAACTAAAAGGTCTTACTATATAGCTTAGGGAACTCGATCCAACATCCTGTGATAAACCAGAATGGAAAAGAATATAAAAAGAAATCCCACTGCTGGGCATACACGCTGAGGAAACCAGAACTGAAAGAGACACATGTACCCCAATGTTCATTGCAGCATTGTTTATAATTGCCAGGACACGGAAACAACCTAGATGTCCATCAGCAGATGAATGGATAAGAACGCTGTGGTACATATACACAATGGAGTATTACTCAGACCTTAAAAAGAATAAATTTGACTCAGTTCTAATGAGATGGATGAAACTGGAACCGATTATACAGAGTGAAGTAAGCCAGAAAGAAAAACACCAGTACAGTATACTGACACATATATATGGAATTTAGAAAGATAGTAATGATGACCCTGTGAGTGAGACAACATAAGAGACACAGAGGTATAGAACGGACTTTTGGACTCGGAGGGAGAGGGAGAGGGTGGGATGATTTGGGAGAATGGCACCGAAACATGTATACTATCATATAAGAAATGAAGCGCCAGTCTATGTTCAATACAGGATACAGGATGCTTGGGGCTGGTGTACGGGATGATCCAGGGAGATGGTGTGGGGTGGGAGGTGGGAGGGGGCTTCGGCATTGGGAGATCGTGTACAACTATGGCTGATTCATGTCAATGTATGGCAAAACCAATACAGTACTGTAAAATAGAATAAAGTATTAAATTTAAAAAAATGAAAAAAAGAACACATATAGAAAGATAGTAATGATGACCCTGTATGTGAGACAACAAAAGAGACACAGATGTATAGAATGGACTTTTGGCCTCTGAGGGAGAGGGAGAGGGTGGGATGATTTGGGAGAATGGCACTGAAACATGTATACTATTATGTAAGAAAAGAAGTGCCAGTTTGTTTGATACAGGACACAGGATGCTTGGGGCTGGTGCACAGGGATGATCCAGAGAGATGATATGAGGGGACAGGTGGGAGAGGGTTTCAGGATTGGGAGCTCGTGTACACCTGTGGCTGATTCATGTCAATGTATGGCAGAACCAATACAGTATTGTAAAGTAGAATAAAGTAAAAATAAAATTTAAAAAAAAAAAAGAATTTGTTGGAGAGCTGGTTTGGTGGTGCTGAATTCTCTCAGCTTTTGCTTATCTGTAAAGCTTTTGATTTCTCCTTCATATTTGAATGTGATCCTTGCTCAGTACAGTAATCTGGGCTGTAGGTTATTTTCTTTCATCATTTTAAGTATGTCCTGCCATTTTCTCCCGGCCTGAAGAGTTTCTATTGAAAGATCAGCTGTTTTCCTTATGGGAATCCCTTTGTGTGTTATTTGTTGTTTTTCCCTTGCTGCTTTTAATATTTGTCCATGTTTGATCTTTGTTAATTTGATTAATATGTGTCTCGGGTTTATCCTGTTTGGGACTCTCTGGGTTTCTTAGAATTGGGTGATTATTTTCTTCCCCATTTTAAGGAAGTTTTCAACTATTATCTCTTCAAGTATTTTCTCATGGTCTTTCTTTTTGTCTTCTTCTTCTGGGACTCCTATGATTTGAATGTTGGGGCATTTAACATGGTCCTGGATGTCTCTGAGATTGTCCTAATTTTTTTTAATTCGTTTTTCTTTTTTCCTCTCTGATTCATTTATTTCTACTATTCTACTTCACTAATCCTATGTTCTGCCTCCATTATTCTACTATTTGTTGCCTCCAGAGTGTTATCTCATTTATTGCATTATTCATTATATACCGACTCTTTTTTATTTCTTCTAAGTCATTGTTAAACCTTTCTTGCATCTTCTCAATTCTGTCTTCCGGCTATTTATCTGTGGTTCCATTTTGATTTCAAGATTTTGGATCATTTTCACTATCATTATTTGGATTCTTTATCAGGTAGATTCCCTGTCTCTTCCTTTTTTGTTTGGTTTCCTGGGCATTTATCCTGTTCCTTTACCTGCTGGATATTCCTCTGTTTCTTCATCCCGTTTATATTGCTGTGTTTAGGATGGCCTTTCTGTGTTTTCGCAGTTTGTGCAGTTCTCTTATTTTGGAGTTTCCTCACTGAGGGTGGGGTTGTACAGGTGACTTGTCAAGGTTTCTTGGTTAGGGAAGCTTGTGTCAGTGTTCTGGTGGGTGGAGCTGGATTTCTTCTCTCTGGAATGCAATGAAGTGTCCAGTAATGCGTTATGAGATGCCAATGGGTTTGGAGTGACTTTGGACAGCCTGTATATTGAAGCTGAGGTCTGTGTTCCTGTGTTGCTGGAGAATTTACATGGTATGTCTTGCTCTGGAACTTGTTGGCCCTTGGGTGGTGCTTGGTTTCAGTGTAGGTATGGAGGCATTTGATGTGCTCCTGTCAATTAATGTTCCCTGGAGTCAGGAATTCTCTGGTGCTCTCAAGGATTTGGACTTAAACCTCCTGCTTCTGGTTTTCAGTATTATTTTTACAGTAGCCTCAAGACTTCTCCATCTATACAGCACCATTGATAAAACATCTAGGTTAAAGATGAAAAGTTCCTCCACAGTGAGGGACACCCAGAGAGGTTCACAGGGCTACATGGAGAAGAGAAGAGGGAGGAGGGAGATAGAGATGACCTGAATGAGATGAACTGGAATCAAAGGAGGAGAGAGATAGCTAGCCAGTAATCTTCCTTATGTGTGCTCCACAGTCTGGACTGCTCAGAGATGTCCACGGAGTTATACAGAGAAGAGAAGAGGGAGGAAGGGAATAGAGGTGGCCAGAAGGATAAAAGGGGGGAATGAAAAGGAGAGAGACAGATCCAGCGAGTAATCAGTTCCCTAAGTGTTCTCCACTGTCTGGAACACACAAAGAAATTCAGAGTTGGGTAGAGAAGAGAAGGGGGAGGGAAGAGATAGAGGCGAGATGGTGGAGAATAAGGAGAGTGCAAAGGAGGAGAGAGCAGTCAAGCCAGTAATCCCACACCCAAGTAAAAATGGGTACTGAATATTGGGTCCTTAAAGGTATAAAATTGATAACAAATACCAAAAATCAAAGATTAGAAATCCAGAGAAAAGTTTGGATTTTCAAAAATACAATATTAAGGAACAGAAAAAAAGATCACTAAAAGTATTAAATATATATATATATGTGAAGTTTCCTTTGAAAATAGGGTCTCTTTTTTTTGCAAAGTAATAGCAGGTTATAAAAATGAAAATTAAAGGAGTAACAGAGGACTTAAAAATAAAAAGAAATAATAGTAAAAATATATCTAGGACTTTCTCTGGTGTTGTGAGCAGTGTTGGGTCAGTTCATTTTTTGGCTAGTTCCTTGGTCCGGCTTATATTTCTCAAAATCTATAGGCCCCTTTCTATGTAGTTGGTACTAACTACAGGGTTTTAATCTATTGCACTTGTCACTTCCAAGACGTTCCCTCTGTTTTAGCTTCTTCTGTTTGCTGGTCTCTTCAGTGTCTGATTTCCGCCCTGACACAAGGAGGCAGTGGTGGACACATTTTAGGCTCATTTGTTCAGTCGCGCTGTGGGGAGGGAGGGACGCTGCAAACAAATAACACTGGTGGGTACCCGCAGTGTCTCAGCCACACTGGGCCTGCCCGCACTCACAGCGCGTGAGCCCTCCCTGCCCACACTGCTCAGGCTCTCAGTTGCTCTGCCTGGAACCGTCCGAGGCTGGCCCTGGGCTACATGCACCTCCCAGGTCTAAGCTGCTCAGGTTCAGGCACTTGCGTAGTCCTCAGAGGTGCAGACCTTGTTGGGCCTGCATTTTGTGCCCTTCCCAGGTCCGAGCGGCTCAGGTGATAAGGTTTTGATGAGTGCGGTCGCTATGACTTATCGCCTCCCCCATCCCTGCCGCTCAGTTTTCTGGGTGTACAACTGGCGTGCCTTCTCAGGCAGATGTTGACCATCCAGAACCTCAAAAAGTCTTAGTTAGCAAAGAAGCCTGCCTTCAGTTTGGTAGATAATGCCTCTCTGGGGCTGTGATTGCCCCCTTCCAGCTCTAGCTGCCTGTCACTGGAGAGGGGTGGTCTGCAGCCGGCTATCTCTGTTCAGTCCTTTGCTCTGTGAGTGGCAATGATGGTGTCTTAGGTTAGGGCTTTTCCTGTGGTAGCTATCTCACAGTCTGGTTTGCTAGCCCAATTTAGTTCCCTCAGATTGCCTTTAGGGCATTCAAGCCTGGTCCTTACTCTTAGCAATGCAGCCCACGCCTCCCTGCCCAGCTCCCACTTGCTAGTGGTGGATGCAGTTGTCTGCACTGTTTCTCCACTGAGGGAGTTACCATTGGGCATGTAATTTATGGGTTTTAATTATTTATTTATTTGTCCTCCCAGTTATGTTGCCCTCTGAGGTTCCATGGCTCACCACAGACTTGGCAGTGAGTCTTTGCTGGTGTTTGGAAACTTCTGTCTTTAAAACGCCTTTCCCAGGATGGAGCTCCATCCCTATCTTTTTTGTCTCTCTTTTTGTCTTTTATATTTTTTCCTACCTCCTTTTGAAGACAATGGGCTACTTTTCTGGGTGCCTGATGTCCTCTGCCAGCATTCAGAAGTTGTTTTGTGGAATTTATTCAGCATTTAAATGTTCTTTTGATGAATTTATTGGGAAGAAAGTGGTCTCCCCGTCCTATTCCTCCACCATCTTAGGCTATTTTAATAATATTTATATATATATTAGTTATAGTTTCCCATTAATTAGAAATAAGTTTGGTACCATTCTTCCAACACTGTCTATAAGTTTGGAATTTGTCTATAATTTTGGAGTCTAGCTTGGGATACACATGTCAATGTGCTGTGCTATGGGAGAGTGTCAGAATGCCAAGATACTCTGTTACAGTTACAGCTTTCTTAAATGATATTAACTGACAGCTGAAAATAAACTTAATTTAAAAAATATTCTAGGAACAAGTTAGAAAGATGAAGCTGAAAATCCTGAGATACCATAAAAAGACAGCAAAATTCTGCAATCTGTTCAATGTGAAATGAACTCAGAAAAGAATAAAGAGGAAAAAATGCTTCTTCCTCAGACTCAGTGGATGACACCTTATGGCTTAGTCCCAGATGTTAGAGTGGTAAGGATTAACTCTAGCTTCCTGATGAGAAGTTAAAGCCTTTTGATGAATAGTTTCCAGCACCCCTGAGAGATACATATCTTAATTGACTTCAGTTCAGTTCAGTTGGTCAGTTATGTTTGACTCTTTGTGACCCCAAGAATCACAGCACATCAGGCCTCCCTGTCCATCATCAACTCCCAGAGTTCACTCAAACTCATGTCCATTGAGTCAGTGATGCCATCCAGCCATCTCATCCTCTGTCGTCCACTACACCTTCTGCCCCCAATCTCTCCTAGCATCAAGGTCTTTTCAAATGTGTCAACTCTTTGCATGAGTTGGCCAAAGTATTGAAGTTTCAGCTTCAGCATCAGTCCTTCAATGAACACGCAGGACTGATCTCCTTTAGAATGGACCGGTTGGATCTCCTTGCAGTCCAAGGGACTCTCAAGAGTCTTCTCCAACACCACAGTTTAAAAACATCAATTCTTAGGCGCTCAGCCTTCTTCACAGTCCAACTCTCACATCCACACGTGACCACTGGAAAAATCATAGCTTTGACGAAACGAACCTTTGTTTGCAAAGTAATGTCTCTGCTTTTCAACATGCTACCTAGGTTGGCATAACTCTTCTTCCAAGGAGTAAGCGTCTTTTAATTTCATGGCTGCAGTTACCATCTGCAGTGATTTTGGAGCCCCTGAAAATAAAGTCTGACACTGTTTCCACTGTTTCCCCATCTATTTCACATAAAGTGATGGGACCAGATGCCATGTTCTTAGTTTTCTGAATGTTGAGCTTTAAGTCATCTTTTTTCACTCTCCTCTTTCACTTTCATCAAGAGGCTTTTTTAGTTCCTCTTCGCTTTCTGACATAAGGGTGGTGTTATCTGCATATCTGAGGTTATTGATATTTCTCCTGGAAATCTTGATTCCAGCTTATGCTTCTTCTAGCCCAGCGTTTCTCATGACGTATTCTTCACATAAGTTAAGTAAGCAGGGTGACAATATACAGCCTTGATTTACTCCTTTTCCTCTTTGGAACCAGTCTATTGTTCCATGTCCAGTTCTAACTGTTGCTTCTTGATCTACAAATATGTTTTTCAAGAGGCACGTCAGATGGTCTGGTATTTCCATCTCTTTCAGAATTTTCTACAGAATTTTCTACAGTTTATTGTGATCCATACAGTCAAAGGCTTTGGCAGAGTCAATAAAGCAGAAATAGATGTTTTTCTGGAACTCTCCTGCTTTTTTGATGATCCAGCAGATGCCGGCAATTTGATCTCTGGTTCCTCTACCTTTTCTAAAACCAGCTTGAACATCTGGAGGTTCACGATTCACATACTGCTGAAGCCTGGTTTGGAAAATTTTGAGCATTATTTTACTAGCATGTGAGATGAGTGCAATTGTGTGGTAGTTTGAGCATTCTTTGGCATTGTCTTTCTTTGGGATTAGAATGAAAACTGAACTTTTCCAGTCCTGTGGCCACTGCTGATTCTTCCAAATTTGCTGGCATATTGAGTGCAGCACTTTCACAGCATCATCTTTCAGGATTTGAAATAGTTCAACTGGAATTCTATCACCTCCACTAGCTTTGGTTGTAGTGATGCTTTCTAAGGCCCACCTGACTTCACATTCCAGGATGTCTGGCTCTAGATGAGTGATCACACCATCGTGATTATCTGGGTTGTGAAGATCTTTTTTGTATAGTTTTTCTGTGTATTTTTGCCGCCTCTTAATATCTTCTGCTTCTGTTAGGTCCAGACCACTTCTGTCCTTTATTGAGCCCATCTTTGCATGAAATGTTCCCTTGGTATCTCTAATTTTCTTGAAGAGATCCCCAGTCTTTCCCATTCTGTTGTTTTCCACTGTTTCTTTGCACTGATCTCTGAGGAAGGCTTTCTTATCTCTCCTTGTTACTCTTTGTAACTCTGAGTTTAGATGCTTATATCTTTCCTTTTCTCCTTGGCCTTTCGCTTCTCTTCTTTTCACAGCTATTTGTAAGGCCTCCTCAGACAGCCATTTTGCTTTTTTGCATATCTTTTCCATGAGGATGGTCTTGATTCCTGTCTCCTCTACAATTTCAGGAACCTCCATCCATAGTTCATCAGATCTCTGTCTATCAGATCTAGTCCCTTAACTCTATTTCTCACTTCCACTGTATAATCATAAGGGATTTGATTTAGGTCATACCTGAATGGTCTAGAGGCTTTCCCCACTTTCTTCAAAATTTGACTTAGTGGAATCCAACTCCTAACTTCATTCCCCAAACCTATTTCCTCTACTATGTTTGTGAATTATTACCCATACACAGTTCAAGACTCTCTAGAAATATTGATTCTTTCTAATCGATTATTTCTTCATAACCTATAATTAAGACTGTTTTATTTTCTTTCTGCAATGAATGCTGCATTCACTTCCCTCCTTCTGTCTTCCTTGTGTTGCCTGTCTTATGGGTCACACCTTCATCAAATGTTGACCACCATTCTAACTGTTACATTCTAACTGTTATCCCTGTCTCCAAAGTTTCTTCTCCTTCCCTCCTTTGTCTTGCCCAGGGGCAATTTCCCTACATCACAGCCCTTACCATAGCATTCCTTCATTTCATTAAATCGTTTTTGGATCCTAATGACCAATAAAGATTAATCTACTTAGACTTGTTTTAAAAACAGTTATTTCAAGCCCGCTTTCCTGCAATCTTTAATAATCTTAAGAATAATAATTTTCTTGATTTCAAGAACAAGAGATGGCATCAGATAAAGAAGTCTCAAAAAAAATTTTTTAATGCAAGCTACATTGAAGGAATTGTATTTGCCAGCACAAAGGAGATGGTGGTCCACTCTATTATATCTACACTAGAAAAAGGGTAAATAATTAAAATTTATGTAGAAATTTTAATCTCCTATTGACAGAAATAATTTAGCTGTAATACGTAAGCATACACAATGACCATGAACTTCTACTCTACTGTCCTAACATTTTAGTGTCTGATTTTTTGAGGATATAACTGATAGACTGTCTTATGTACTTACCATAATGATGATTCCAGAGCAGCTGACCTCACACTCTCCAAATACTTCTGTTACTCCCATTTCAGTTCTTGTTCTTCACTTTATATACACCTTCTAGGTTTACTATTCATGGACCTACCCACCAGAGCAAGACCCAGGTTTACCCGCATCCAATCCCTCCCACCAGGAGATTTCCACAAGACAATTATCCTCATCCATCAGAGAAAAGACTGAAAACCACAATCACAAAAACTTAACCAAACTGCTCACATGGATCATAACCTTTTCTAACTCAATGAAACTATAAGCCATGCCATGTAGGGCCACCCAAGATGGATGGGTCATGGTGGAGAGCTCTGACAAAACGTGGTCCATCAGAGAAGGGAATGGCAGCTCACTTCAGTATTCTTTCCTTGAGAACCTCATGAACAGTATGAAAAGGCAAAAAGATAAGACATTAAAAAATGAGCTCCCCAGTTGATAGGTGCCCAATATGCTATTGGAGAAGAGCAAAGAAATAGCTACAGAAAGAATGAAGAGGCTGAGCCAAAGCTAAAATAGTGTGCAGTTGTGGATATGTCTGGCAGTGAAACTAAAGGTTGATGCTGTAAAGAACAACATTTCATAGGAGCCTGGAATATTAGGTCCATGAATCAAGGTAAACTGGAAGTGGTCAGTCAGGAGATGGTAAGCATAAACATTCAAATTTTATGAATCAGTGACCTAAAATAGACTGCAATGGGCAGATTTAATTCAGATGACCATTATACCAATTACTGTGAGCAAGAATCCCTTAGAAGAAAAGGAGTAGCCCTCATAGTCAACAAAAGAGTCCAAAATGCAGTGCTTGTGTGCAATCTCAAAAATGACAGAATGATATCTGTTCGTCTCCAGGGCAAACAATTCAATATCACAGTAATCCAAGTCTATGTCCCAAGCACTAATGCTAAAGAAACTGAAGCTGAACAGTTCTATGAAGACTTACAAAACCTTCCAGAACTAACACCAAAAAAAGATGTCCTCTTCATCAGGGACGGGAATTCAAATGTAGGAAGTCAAGAGATACATGGAGTACCAGGGAAGTTTCACCTTGGAATACAAAATGAAGCAGGGCAAAGGCTAACTGAGTTTTGCCAAGAGAATGTACTGGTCATAACAAACACCCTCTTTCAACAACACAAGAGACAACTCTACATATGGACATCACCAGGTGGTCAATACCAAAATGAGACTGATTATATTCTTTGCAGTTGCGAAGATGGAGAAGCTTTATATGGTCAGCAAAAACAAGACCGGGAGATGACTGTGGCTCAGATCAAGAACCTCTTATTGCAAAAATCAGACTTAAATCAAAAAAAGTATGGAAAAGCACTAAGCCATCAAGCTATGACCTAAATCAAATCCATTACAATTATATAGTGAAAATGACAAGTAGATTCAAGTTACTAGATCTGATAGACAAAGTGCCTGAACTATGGATGGACATTTGTGACATTGTACAGGAGGTGATGATCAAAACCCTTCCCAAGATAAAGAAATGCAAAAAGACAAAATGATTGTCTGAAGAGGCCTTACAAATAACTGAGAAAAGCTGCTAAAAGCAAAGGAGAAAAGGAAAGATATAAACATCTGAATGCAGAATTCCAAAGCATAGCAAGGAGAGATAAGAAAGCCTTTCTAAGTAAACAATGCAAAGAAATAGAAGAAAACAATAGAATGAGAAAGGCTAGAGATCTCTTCAAGAAAATTAGAGATACCAAGGGAACATTTCTTGCAAAGATGGGCTGAATAAAAGACAGAAATGGTATGGACCTAACAGAAGCAGAAGATATTAAGAAGAGGTGGCAAGAATACACAGAAGAGTTGTACAAAAAATGATCTTAATGACCCAGATAACCACAATGTGTGGTTATCATAATGTGATCAGTTACCTAAGCCAAACATCAAGTGGGCTTTAAGAAGCATCATTAAGGACAAAGCTAGTGGAGCTGATAGATTCCAGTTGAGCTGTTTCTATCCTAAAAGATGATGCTGTGAAAGTGCTGCACTCAATATCCCAGAATATTTGGAAAACTCAGCAGTGACCACAGGTCTGGAAAAAGTCAGTTTTCATTCCAATCTCAAAGAAAGGCAATGCCAAAGAATGTTCAAACTACTGCACAATTGCACTCAACTCACACCCTAGCAAAATAATGCTCAGAATTCTCCAGGCCAGGCTTCAACAGTACCTGAACTGAGAATTTGCAGATATTCAAACTGGATTTAGAAAAGACAGAGGAACCAGAGATCAAATTGCCAATATCCATTGGATCATAGAAAAAGCAAGAGAATTCCAGAAAAACATCTACTTCTTCTTCATTGACTACACTAAAGCCTTTGACTGTGTGGATCACAACAAACTGGAAAATTCTTCAAGAGATGGGAATACTAGACCACCTTGCTTACCTCCTGAGAAATCTGTATGCAGGTCAAGAGCCACAGTTAGAGATGGAACAACAGACTGGTTCCAAATTGGGAAAGGAGTATGTCAAGGCTATATTTTGTCACCCTGCTTATTTAACTTATATGCAGAGTATATCATGAGAAATGCCAGGCTGGAAGAAGCACAAGCTGGAATCAAGATTGCCAGGAGAAATATCAATAACCTCAGATATGCAGATGACACCACCCTTGTGGCAGAAAATGAAGAGGAATTGAGGAGCCTATTGATGAAAGTGAAAGAGGAGAGTGAAAATGTTGGCTTAAAACTCAACATTCAAAACACTAAGATCATGGCATCGGGTCCCATCACATTTGCATTTCCCGTCACATTCATAGCAAATAGATGGGGAAACAATGGAAACAGTGAGAGACTTCATTTTCTTGGGCTCCAAAATACTTTCAGATTGTGAATCTAGGCATGAAATTAAAAGACACTTGCTCCTTGGAAGAAATGTTACGACCAACATAGACAGCATTTTAAAAAGCAAGGACGCTACTTTTCTGACAAAGGTCCATATAGTCAAACCTATGATTTTTTCACTAGTCATGTGCGGCTTGGAGAGCTGGACCATAAGGAAGGTTGAACATGAAAGAATTGATGCTTTTGAACTGTGGTGTTGGAGAAGACTTTTGAGAGTCCCTTAGACTGCAAGGAAAACAAACCTGTCAATCCTAAAAGAAATTAGTCCTGAATACTCATTAGAAGAACTGATGCTGAGGCTCCAATACTTTGGCCACCTGTTGTAAAGAGTTGACTTATTAGAAAAGACCCTGATGCTGAGAAAGATTGAAGCCAGGAGGAGAAGGGGACGACAGAGGACAAGATCACTAGATGTCATCACTGACTTGATGGACATGAGTTTAAGCAAGCTCCGGTGTTGGTGATAGACAGGGAAGACTGGCGTGCTGCAGTCCATGGGGTTGCAAGGAGTTGGATGTGACTGAGAAACTGAACAACAAAGGTGAGCTTATTATTATGAGTTTACATATAACCCACATTCTGTTATTTCCCAATTTTTCTTTATGCTCAGACTCTTCTGAGTTCAAAATACATATATTCAACTATCTACTAGACATTTCTGTACTTCTTGAAACATTTGACAGAATTAACATATTCAGAACTGATCTTTGGAGTTCCACCACTACTACCAAGATGCTATTTCTCCCACTACCGCTTTGATATCTTCTTCAGCTTTTTTATTTTGAACAAGTCAAAGTCTTTCATGCCTTGATCATCTTTCACACGTCTATAGAGCACTGCCAGCTAGTCTCTGATTCTTTCTTAAAATTCAAGGTCAGTTTTCATGCATCTTCTCAAAGACTACTCAACATAATGATGTAGCTTCTTCTCCTAATATGTCTATCTCAGTACTCTGTTTTACAGAATTTTTTACACAAGTTTCAGATAAAAAGCAACTGATGAAATAAAATATTTATTCTCCTTTATCAAATTAAAAAATATTTATCTTCTTTATCAAATTATAGTCCTTGAAGGCAAGGACTATATCTTTCCTGTTCAATAATTTAGCTCCAGGGTCTTTCAGGTGTATAGTAGTATTCTGAAAACACTTGCTAAATGAATAAATAGATGCAAAAAAAAAAAAAGAGCACTGAATGACTATGTAAAATATCGCAGTAAGTGAGAATCTCCTTACCAGCTACTTTCAAATTGCATCTGTACTGCATATAGGAAACCTCAACACAAAAGTCACATTACAAAGTAAATAACTTAACAAATGGTAACTTTCATACAATGTTTACTTGGGTTTAATTGCTTTATAGATATTAACTACTTAATCATCTTTCAAACTTATGGAGTAGCATCTAACAGCACACACACTTTACAAACAAAGAAATGGAGCAGGTGGTGGGGGTGGGGGTGAGGGTAAGTCTGTGTCTTGCCCAGAGTCACAGAGTTAAAAATAGAAAATCCAGGATTGTAGTGCAGGCAATCTAGCTGCAGAGTCTGCCTGCTAGCCCAACCACAGTACCTATGCCAAAATGCTTCTAATAGCTAGGTTTATCTTAGTTTTGTTGTTTTGACTTTTAATTGGCAGGTAATTGGTTTACAGTATTGTGTTGGTTTCTGCTGTACAACAATGTGAAATCAGCTACAAGTATGCATATATCCCCTTCCTCTCAAGCCTCCCTCACACCTTCCCATCCCCTATTTCACACCTCTAAGTCCTCACAGAGTACCAAGTTGAGCTCCCTGTATTACACAGCAACTTCCCACTAGCTAGCTATTTTACACACGGCAGTGTATATATGTTAATGCTACTTTCTCAGCTTGTCCCATCCTCTCCTTCCACAGCTGTGTCCATGAGTCCATTCTTTATATCTTCATCTCTATTCCTTCCCTGCAAATAGGTTCATCAGTACCATTTTTCTAGATTCCATGTTTATGTGTGTTAATATATGATATTCACTTTTCTCTTTGACTTACTTCACTCTGTATGACAGATTCTAGGTTCATCCACCTCACTAAAACTGACTCAGTTTCATTTAGCCTTTTTTTTTTTCAATGTAGCTCTATTTGAATAAAAAGTGAGACATGCAAGTAAGCCCTTGGGACTTTATTGTGGTATAAAATGAAGTAGAATTGTATTCCTGTCCAGGCCTAACAAACTCTGCCAGGTGAAAAAGCAGGTATATTTTTCCCCTCATTGACTTAAGTGGATCCTGTTTGGTCCCGTCCTTTCTAATTAGAAAAAGCCATTTCATCATTTAACATTTTTGCACAGTCATATTTTCATCCATTACTTATCTCCAAAAACCCTGTCAGCAAAAATTGTATCTTCCAGAAATGACAAGAAAAGCTTATAAACTTGGCCTTACATACGAAAGTTAATGGCCAAGAGCAACTGTGCTTCCTAATCCAAAGCAGTCCTGAAAGAATTCTAGAATTATTGATGCCATAAAATTCATTTAATTAGAACTTTAGCATTAAGATTTGAGGAAAACTAGTAGATATTCAATCCAATTCTTGGAATAGCACTTAACCTAGTATAAAAAGCTTAATGCTAAGAAATAATCCGTTTGTGTTACATACATATAATTTTCAAGTCCAATTACCATATTTAGTGTTACACTGTGTTTTTAAGAATTTTCTGGAGAAAATTTGAATGAAAATAAACCACTATTCTGAAAGGCTTATTAAATACACCTTGTATATGCATTATGAAAATTTTGCTTAGAATACTTCAGATGGTTAGAATTTTCTGTTTGAAGTTATTTAGTCATTCTATTTTATAAGTGATTGATGGTTTCCTTCATAATTCTACTTTGTCAGGGATAAACAGCAGTATTATAAGTATCTTATAAGTCAAGAAAAGTAGGGCTAATCATGTACATTTTAATTGTCTTTCAGTTCTATAAGTGTAAATTTAAAGCCTTAACTTAGGTCTAAAAAGGATACCATCGTGGTATAAAGTTCACCATTGCCCCCTGCATTATAGTGGTCCCCAACCTTTTTGGCCCCAGGGACCAGTTTCATAAAGACATTTTTCCATGGACTCTGGGGAGGCTTTCAGGATGATTCAAGTGCATTATGCTTCATCTCAGGTCATCAGGCACTAGACCCTGACTGGGCACTCCTGCAAATGGCATATAATGTATCCCGAGAATGAGCTTGTCAGATGGCACCAGTAGTAAAGAACCTACCTGCCAATGAAGGGGATGCAAGAGACATGGGTTCCATCTCCGGGTCAGGAAGATTGCCTAGAAGAGGAAACAGTAACCCACTCCAGTATTCTTGCTTGGAGATTCCCCATGGACTGAGGAGTCTGGTGGGTTACAGTCCATGGGGCCACAACGAGTCAGTTTCCATGGAGCTCACACACAAACATATCCTGAGAAAATTACCATTCATGGGAAATGAGGTATTAGATATATTTATAGTTTCTAATTCTCTTTTGTCGAGAAAACTGTTTCTACCAGAAGAATGCCAGTGCAGAGTTATGAGTATAGATTAGTGTGCTGAGAGTGGCACTGGAGGGGCAACACAGTTGTGTAAGTTATAGTAAGTCCCCAACATGAGCAAACATTGTAAGAATAATACTATCAAAACCTTTCCTGTTACTTTGGGCTTTAGAGTTTGAGTATATTAATCACCTGGGATTCACTCAGTTCACTATCACACTATAATAATGCTTTAAATCATTAGGAAATTATGAAAACAAAAATATGAATTGAAAATTACCAAACCAATTAATAGAATGAGAACTTTCAGAGTTTACTATTTGGGGTAGGCAATCTTATGATGATCCTTGAATAATGTCCTCCTCTTGAGTGTACACAGGACCTTTAACCTGCTTGTACAGACCATGGGAAAGATGATGGGATATCACTCCTGTGATTATGTTATCTTGTATGGCAAAGATGAAGGGATTCAGCAGATGTAATGAAGGTCCCTAATCAACTGAATTTAAGTTAGTCAAGGGGAAAAGAAGAAATTATCAGTGGAACTGTATAAACGAGTAAGCTTTTTTAACAACCAGTCTAGAGGTTTCATGAGCTTCCCTGGTAGTTCAGACGGTAAAGAATCTGCTGTAATGTGGGAGACCTGGGTTCAATCTCTGGGTCAGGAAGATCCCCTGGAGAAGGGAATGGCAACCCACTCCAGTATTCTTGCCTGGAGGATCCCATGGACAGAAGAAGCTGGCAAGCTCTTCTCAATCCATAGGGTCACAAAGAGTAGGGCACGACTGTTCAACTAACACTTTCACTTATTTTTTCTAGAGGTTTGAAGTCAAAGAGATACTCTTTCTGGTGTCGAAGAAGCAACCCACCATGTTGTAAACTGCCTATGGAGAAAGGTAGCTGCTAGGAGATGAGAACCTCAGTCTTACAACTAGAAGGGATTCAATCCTGTCAACATTAAGCTTGTGAGAGGACCATAAGCTCTAGATGAGAAGCCAGCCCAAGATCACATCTTGATTTTAGCCTTGTGAGACTGAGCAGAGGACCCTGCTGATCAGCACTTAGACTTCAGACATGCAAAACAGTGACATGGTAACTGGGCATGTTTTAAGTTATGAAAGGTGTGGTTGTTATGCAGCATAGAAAACATACTGGAAGATAGGACTTCTGGAATGGGGGAGGAAGTACATCTGAAAATCTTCTCCTCCATAAAAGTAATAAGAACACTAAAGAAGATCTTCAAAATCAACTTTTAGAACCTTTAAAAAAAAAAGAGAGAGAGAGACATACCAATCTGAGAATTGTCTACTCCAGGAAAACTGCTGAATTTCGTAAAGAACAGTCATGTTGGGTTTCCCTGATGGCTCAGTGGTAAAGAATCTGCCTGCCAATGCAGGAGACACAGGTTTGATCCATGGGTTAGGAAGATCCCACATGCCACGAAGCAACTAAGCCCAGGCGCTAGAACTACTGAGGCCGCGCTCTAGAGCCCAGGAGCTGCAACTACGGAATCTTGTGCACCCCGGAGGCTATGCTCCACAACAGTAGAAGCCGCTGCAATGAGAAGCCCACATACTGCAAGAGAAAAGCCTGAGAAATAATGACGATCCAGCACAGCTAAAACTAAGTAAATGTTTTTTTAAAAAGAGAAAAGTCGTGTTTTAACCTATATTAATCCCAGCATTTCTCCCCATTTTGGCCTTGAATTATTGACCTTATAACTAAAATCACTATGAAAATTGCAAGACAAGCAATCACCAGCTGGGGGAAAAAAAAAACAACACAGATTTTGAACTGTTTTGACTTGAAATGCCCCATGCCCAGAGAACATTCATTATTTGACCTACATAATTACTCCCTGAAAACCTACACTCATAGGACTTGCCTTTATTTAACCAGGTTGAGAACTCTCTCACAGCAAACAACTTTTCTCTTATGTTTCTTTCTGTCAGGATAAAAAGAAAATCAGTTGCAATTGTCTAACACCACACCTGCTTAAGCAGGAATAACAATGGAAGCAAATAAGAAGCTTAAAATCTGCTCTTTCTGTTTAGTTGCTCCGTCAGGACTCTTTGCAACCCTGTCCCTGGGATTCTGCAGACAAGAATACTGGAGGGAGTTGCCATTTCCTTCTCCAGAGAATCTTTCTAACCCAGGGATTGAGCCCATGTCAGCTGTGTCTCCTGCACTGCAGGTAGATTCTTAACCTGCTGAGCCCTTGGGGAAGCCCAAAATAGGGGGTAGAGTGAGCATTTAAAAGGAAAAGCAGTGGAATGAGATGCCTTTAAGGAAGTTTTAAAAACTGACACATTTCTGGGAATGTAAAAGGTCTTGAAAACAGGGTGATGCTGAGTAAAGGCCTGAGAGCCCCTTATTCTCCTGTCTGTAGCTCACCTCCAGGATCTCCACAGGCAGGAAGTGACCACTAAGGAAAGCAATAATTGCTGGGGCAATTGAAGGTATGCCCCAGCACTCCCAGAGTTTTCAGAAAAGCATGGAAGATTTACACTTTCAAGACTTTTAAGGCAAGTTTTAACACAAATATGGTCCAATCATCAACTGGCCACTAAGCTAACTGAGCAGAGAAATCAGTGGCCACATTAAAAATGTAGGCCAGCAGCAACAAAAAAAAGGAGAGAACATGAGGGAGAGGTCTGATTTTCAGAGATATCACATTTAAACTAATTTCCAGACAAATTTCAAGACATTAAAAAAAAGAGAAAGAAAAAAGTCAGGTTGCATGGCTATACACGGAGGGGGGGGCGGATCAGAATCTCTTACTGAAATCTAGATATTGAACTAAGATTTTTAAATCAGTTCAGTTCAGTCACTCAGTCGTGTCTGACTCTTTGTGACCCTATGAATCACAGCATGCCAGGCCTCCTTGTCCATCATCAACTCCCGGAGTTACCCACACTCATGTCCACTGAGTCGATGATGCCATCCAGCCATCTCATCCTCGGTCGTCTCCTTCTCCTCCTGCCCCCAATCCTTCCCAGCATCAGAGTCTTTTCAAATGAGTCAACTCTTCCTATGAGGTGGCCAGAGTACTGGAGTTTCAGCTTTAGCATTAGTCCTTCCAATGAACACCCAGGACTGGTCTCCTTTAGGATGGACTGGTTGGATCTCCTTGCAGTGCAAAGGGACTCTCAAGAGTCTTCTCCAACACCACAGTTCAAAAGCAGCAATTCTTTGGCACTCAGCTTTCTTTATAGTCCAACTCTCACATCCATACATGACCACAGGAAAAATCATAGCCTTGACTAGATGCACCTTTGAAGACAAAATAATGTCTTTGCTTTTTAATATGCTGTCTAGGTTGGTCATAACTTTTCTTCCAAGAAGTAAGATCTTTTAATTTCATGGCTGCAATCACCATCTGCAGTGATTTTGGAGCCCCCCAAAATAAAGTCTGACACTGCTTCCACTGTTTCCCCATCTATTTCCCATGAAGTGATGAGACCAGATGCCATGATCTTCGTTTTCTGAATGTTGAACTTTAAGCCAACTTTTCACTCTCCTCTTTCACTTCCATCAAGTTACTTTTAAGTTCCTCTTTATTTTCTGCCATAAGGTGGTGTCATCTGCATATCTGAGGTTATTGATATTTCTCCCGGCAGCCTTGAGTCCAGCTTGTGCTTCTTCCAGCCCAGGGTTTCTCATGATGTACTCTGCATATAAGTTAAATAAGCAAAGTGACAATATACAGCCTTGACATACTCCTTTTCCTATTTGGAACCATTCATGGGGTCACAAAGAGTCAGACACAATGAGCAACTCGACTGAACTGAACTGAAAATAGTTAAATATAAATATGCTAAAATATGTTAAAAGAACTAAAGAAAATCATGTTTAAAGAAAAGAACAAAGAAAAATATGAGAATTAAAGAGACAGTAATTAAATAGAAATTACTTTTGAAAAGTACCAAATAGTAATAAAAAAAAAGTTTGCAAGAGAAAATAAAGATTAGAACAGAAATAAATGAAATGGGGGTTGTTGGGGGGCAGGCAATAGAAACACAATCAAAACCAAAAGTGATCTTTTGAATTACTTGGTTCCAGCACTAACACTTCCTAGCTTCAAAACCAACTATGAACCTAAATAATCAAGACTATGTAATTCTGATATAAGAATAGATATATATAATCAATAGAAAAAAAATCAAGAAAAATGGCAAAAAAAAAATTAGCTAAAGAAGAAAGTGAGACAAATCACTAAAACGGCAATGAAAACAGAAGACATTACTGTCCATCTTACAGAAATAAAGATTAAGGGAATATTATGCTCAATCATACTTGGTTCCAGCACTAACACTTCCTAGCTTCAAAACCAACTATGAACCTAAATAATCAAGACTATGTAATTCTGATATAAGAATAGATATATATAATCAATAGAAAAAAAATCAAGAAAAATGGCAAAAAAAAAATTAGCTAAAGAAGAAAGTGAGACAAATCACTAAAACGGCAATGAAAACAGAAGACATTACTGTCCATCTTACAGAAATAAAGATTAAGGGAATATTATGCTCAATCTTGTCAGCAAATTAAATAAATTGATAAAATGGACAAATATTTAGAAAGGCAAAGTATTAAAACTGCCCAAATTAACTTATAATAAGACATTAAATTAGTAATCAAAAAATTTTCACAAAGACAGGCCTTGATGGCTTCACTGATAAATCCTGTTAAACCCTTAAATTAGTAACAATTGCTCACAAACTCTTAAAAAATGTTGAGACAGAACTCCTCCCAACTTACTTCATGAGACCAGTCTTCCTAGAATTTCAATACTAGTCAAAGACCTCTTTAAGAAAACTACTAATATTCATTATAAATATAGACACAAATTTTCAAAATACTAGAAAACTAAATCCAAAAATATATAAAATTTAAAAAAATGATCAAGTGAGAATTATTCTAAGAATGTAAATCAAAATAATAGCTTCTTAACACAATGGAGAGATAGTCTTTTCAGCAAATGATGCTTGGACAACTGCATATTCAAAAAGTTTCCCAAACCTACATCATATAAAAAGTTAGCAAAACAGACCATAGAGCTAAATGTAAGACCCAAACTAGAGAACTCTTAAAGATATGTGTCTTGTAATCTTGGATTAATGTTTCTTAAACATGACACAAAAGCATTCACACAGGTAAACTGGACTTAAAAAGTACAAAAATTCAGTGGCATCATCAATAAAGTGAAAGAAAACCCACTGAATCAGGAAGTATTTTCAATTCATATAATTTATAAGGAATCGGTATTCAGAACATAGAGCTCACAGTAAAAAGACAAACAACCAGATTTTGAAATGAACAAATGATTTATATAGACATTTCATCAAAGACAGCACACAAATGGCCACTAAGATGAAAAGCGCTTTACCATAAGTCATTAGGGAAATGCAAATCTCAATTGTAATGCCATACTATTTTGCCACACCAGAATGGCTAAAATAAAAAGACAATTACCAGTGCTGACACCTTGAGCTCTGGAGAATAAATGCTTGAATTGAAATGCAAGTGTTGCCGTGCACTAACCAAGACCCTCAGAATAGTGGCTCAGGATCCCTTATGTCTCAGTTCTTACTCAAAAAAAATGTTAGTAATAATCTATGTACAGACTTGTTTTAAGGTTAATTCAAATAATAAGAATAAAAAGAAAAAACAGAGAGACAAAAAGGTTTTAAAATGGTAGAAGCATATAAGGGGGCTTCCCTGGTGGCTTAAATGGTAAAGAATCTGCCTGCAATGTTAGAGACCCAGGTTCAATCCCTGGGTCGGAAAGATCCCCTAAGAAGGGAATGGCAACCCACTCCAGTATTCTTGCCTGGAGAATTCCATGGACAGAGGAGCCTGGCAGGCTACAGTCCATGGGATTGCAAAGAGTCAGACACGCAGAAGCATATAAAATACTTTAAAAGTTGTCATCAAAACACCTCACAAAAAATCTTATTTCCTCCCCAGAAGAGAAACACAAAACATGAAAGCAGAAATGAGAATGGAAACATAGCTATTAAAAAAAACTTTAAGAATTCTAATATTGATCTTGCCTTATCTGCATATAGCAACATTTGAAAAACTGATAAAATGAATTACTAAACTGATCCTGGAATGACAAAAACTAAACAAGTCGTTTTATTAGAGAGGAAACTAGGGGGAAAATAAAAAACTAAAACATCTTAAAAAGGAACAATCTGCTCCTTCCACCTTCCCCCTCCCCTCTACAGTGCCATCCCCCCACCAAAAAAAAAAAAAAAAAAAACAGAAGCATATAAAATACTTTAAAAGTTGTCATCAAAACACCTCACAAAAAATCTTATTTCCTCCCCAGAAGAGAAACACAAAACATGAAAGCAGAAATGAGAATGGAAACATAGCTATTAAAAAAAACTTTAAGAATTCTAATATTGATCTTGCCTTATCTGCATATAGCAACATTTGAAAAACTGATAAAATGAATTACTAAACTGATCCTGGAATGACAAAAACTAAACAAGTCGTTTTATTAGAGAGGAAACTAGGGGGAAAATAAAAAACTAAAACATCTTAAAAAGGAACAATCTGCTCCTTCCACCTTCCCCCTCCCCTCTACAGTGCCATCCCCCCACCAAAAAAAAAAAAAAAAAAAATCTTCCAGTGCCTAAATTTTTTCATAGGTACACTTTAGCAAACTTTCATGGATCAGGAAACTCCATTGTTATTTAAACCATTCAAAACATTAGATGGGAAATTCTTTATAGTACCAGCACAGAATTAATTCCAACAAGACTAGCACAAGAAGAGAGATCTATATAATCAATCTTATCAATAAATAATGATACAAATTCCTAAATAAAATTATAGAATTCAGTAACACCAAGTGAGGTCATTCTGGAAATATCAGGATAAAATATTTGAGTGTCTATTAATGCAACTTAGCATAATACTAATTTGGAAGAAAAGACCTCTTTAGGAGACAGACCTAGGCTACCCTTATATTACACAGACCTACAAACCTCAGAGTTAGCATCATATTTAATGAAGCATTATAAACATTGAATGGTAAGCAGAATTCTAAGATGGTTAAGATTTCTGCTCCCTTAATGTACATTTCTCACATAATTCTCTTTCACTAAATGTGAGCAGAACCTGTGTATATATAACATCATGGGATGTCATTCCCAATTTTTTTTATTATACACCAAAGGGATTTTTCCTGGATAATTCAGGTTATGCATCAGCTGATTCTGAGCTCACAGAAAGGAGATTATTCAAGTGGGCTTATCCTTATCATGTGAACCCTTTAACAGCACTTCCCTGAAAAAGAATACATCTGAAGTGTAAGAGGATAGGTGGTAAGCGAGGGGATCCAAGCAGAAGCTGTGGGCTGCTCCTAGCATCTGGGAGCTGCCAGCAGCTAACAACCAGAAAGAGGAAAACAGGAGTCCTTCATCCTATACCACCAAAAACTGATTTCTGCCAACAACCATGTGAGTTAAAGAGGACTTCAAGTTCCAGAAATGATGTGGCTAACAATTAATAACTTATTCACAGTCCTGTAAAACTCTGAGCAGACAATCCAGCTGAGCTGTGTCCAGGTTTCTGATCCACAGAAACTATAAAATAACTTTTTGTTGCTTCAAGCCCTAAGTGTTGTAATACAAAACAAAACCAATACACATTTTTCATTCAAGTTAACAAAAATGTCCAACTTGGCTCCCAACTGAATACTCCTCTTGAGATAGTGTGGTAGTAGTATTCTTTAAAAAAAAATGGTCACTGTAGTCATCTTAATCCCACAGATTCTTCTAGGATTTTATCATTCCTTCATCACAAGGTGATTTTTCCTGTCCTTGAAAACTTGGTAGATTTGTGACTCTTCTGAAGAATATCACAGAAGTGACACTGTATGAACTGCGAGGTTAGGTTTTCGGCTTTCACCGGGTTCTCTCCCTCTTGGGCCATCTCTTGGAAGCCAGCCATCAGGTTGAAAAGAGCCCCACTGTTCATTAGCCACTTTTGTTGACATGAGTAAAGCAGAGATGAGGTGTCCCTGCCAACACCTACTGCCCAAACTTCAAATTCGTAAGCAAAATAAGTATTGTTACTTTTTAAATTTTTTTAAAAAGCAGCAATAGATACCAGAATAAACAAAAATTTTAAATATTTAAAGATTGAAAGGAGGCAAAGTTATATGTGAAATGGTGAATTACATTATAACAAAACATCTGAATGAGTCAACGAGAAAAATACAAAATACCTCAAGTGGGCTTTGTGGTTGTTAATTTTATGTGTCAAGAGATAATAGGTGCATTCCTGGTGGCATGATAAAGAACATGCCTGTCAGTGCAGGAGATATAAGAGAGGTTCAATCCCTGGGTTGGGAAGATTCCCCTGGAGGAGGGCATGGCAACCCAAACCAATATTCTTGCCTGGAGAATCTCATGGACAGAGGAGCCGAGGGCTACAGTCCACAGGGTCACAAAGAATTGGACACAACTGAAGCGACTTAGCATGCAAGCACACACACATGCACACCCTGGTGGCTCAGCAGTATTCTCCTGCAATGCGGGAGATGCAGGTTCCATCCCTGGGTAGGAAGATCCCCTGGAGAAGGAAAAGGCAACCCACTACAGTATTCTTGCCTGGAAGTCCCATGGATAGAGGAGCCTGGCAGCTACAGTCCATGAGGACCCCAAAGAGTCGATCACGACTTAGCAACTGAGCAACAAATATATATCAGTTCTTATCTCTCAATTCATGCCACCCTCTCCTTTCTCCCATCTCTCCCCCTCCCACTCTGTGTCCACCATGTCCATTCTCTATTCCTGCCCTGAAAACAGGTTCATCTATACTGTTCTTCTAGATTCCACATATATGTGATATTTGTTTTTCTGACTTACTTCACTCTCTGTGATAGATTCTAGGTCTATCACTCTAGGTCTATCACTCCATATATCTACAAAAAGTACAGGAAGCTCAGCTTGGTGCACTATGTTGACCTAGTTTAAGCGGGAAGGGGGTGGGGTGAAAGGGAGGGCCAAGAAGGAGGGGTTATATGTATACATATAATTGATTCACTTCATTGTATAGCAGAAACACAACATTGTAAAACAATTATTTTCCAGAAAAAAGAGGTAATAATCAATTGTAGGAATGCAGCAGTTCTTAACAGGGGTTCATCTCTCTCCCCCGCCACCAGCATCCACACACACAGGACAATGGTCAGTGTCTGGAGACATTTTGCATTCATAACCGGCAGAGTGCTAGTCACATCTTGTGTGTAGAGATCAAGAATCCTGTTAAACATCTTTACCTGTCCACAGTAAAGACTTCTTTGCTCCAAGATAAATGGTACCAAGCTTGAGCAAACACTAGCCTGTGTAATGGCAATGCAAAAGAAAGGGCATCTTCAAGTTACAGTCAACACCCAGTGTCCTCAGGGGATTGCCCAACTCCCAACCCGAGGATACCACAATCCAAGGATGCTCAGTCCCTTATATACAGTGGCTTGGTACTATATACTGGAGAAGGAAATGGCAACGCACTCCAGTGTTCTTGCCTGGGGAATCCTGTGGACAGAGGAGCCTGGTGGACTGTTATCCATGGAGTCGCACAGAGTTGGACACGACTGAAGCGACTTAGCATGCATGCATGCACTGGAGAAGGAAATGGCAACCCACTCCAGTATTCTTGCCTGGAGACTCCCAGGGACAGAGGAGCCAGGTGGGCTGCCATCTATGGGGTCACACAGAGTCAGATATGACTGAAGTGATTTAGCAGCAGCAACAGCAGTACTATATACCCTCCATATGCACAGATGTGAAACCCAGGAATATAGAAGGCCGATAGTGCATTAGAGGTAGAAGTACAGAATGGCTTATGTGAGAACATGGAAGGGAGGAGTAATCCCTAGCTTTCTGATGATCGCTAACCTGGTGGCACTAGTGGTAAAGAACCTGCCTGCCAATAGAGGAGACACAAGAGATGGTTCAAGCCCTGGGTCAGGAAGATCCACTGAAGAAGGATGGCAGCCCACTCCAATATTCACGCCTGGAAAATCCCATGGACAGAGGAGACTGGCAGGCTATAGTCCATGGGGTCACAAAGAGCTGGACATGACTGAGTGACTGAGCACAACAGATTCGTCTAATTCCAAAGCCTTTGCTTCTAACCACCAAGAACACAAAACTAAAGTGACCACAGCAGCCAAAAGAGCCAGACTTTGAGTTATCTAGATAGCAAAAGCACAGAATGAAGAATATTACTTTCTATCAGCTTCCTGACTTTTGACTGTGGTCACTATCCGACTTCTACTGCAGCCGTATTTAATGCCACAGCAGTGTGTGTGTGTGTGTGTGTGTGTGTGTGTGTGTGTGTGTGTGTGCGCGCGCGCACACGCGCGCGCGTGCTTGCTTCAGATTGAATTCCTGGCTTCATGCTTGCAATCAGAGTATCTTAATTAAATCTCTCCTGTAGATTTGAATTTACTTGCCATCTGGAATGCAGCAGCAGCTCAGAGACTTTTAACTTAATTGGGGTGCAGGCCCTTTGGTTTGGCCCCCCGTGCTGTTTGGCAGCCCTGGTCCTGTTGCCTCTTGCCTGGGACAAGCTTCCCTTCAGACTGCAGTCAGCAAAATGAGACGGCAGGCAAAGTGCTGATGCCTAAGCCACTGCAACCCAGAACCACTTAATTAATATACAGGTTTAATGCATCTGGTAATTAAAATTTAATTCTCTAAAGATATACAATAAGAACAAGCCTTCTGCAAGCATTTAATCCATTGCGCTGCTAAGAATAAAGTTGAAAGGGGAATTAAAATGGGGTTACTCCTCCTTTTTAAGCATTAATCACTTGCTGATCAGTAAAACAATTGTGTGTTCCTTGCCCTGGCTGATTGATCACCATTCTTGCCAAGTTTTGAGCCTTCTCTTTTAGAGATAGCGTTCTTTTATCAGAGAAAAACCTGTGAATACAGAGAAATCCCTATAAAAATGGTTCATCATTGAAGTATAAATGATATTTCAAGAAATTTAAGCTATCCTCCCCCTAAAAAGCAAGTGAAACACTCAGCATGAGGCTCTAAGTGAGGCAATGAGCTAGAATCCAAATCATATTTTTATCCTCCTGAGACTCTTAGGTTTAAGTAATTTACTGAAAGAGCTCATAATATATCTCATTTGGATTTAAAAGAAAATCCACTACCTATTTAGTAAGGAAATATACAGCCTAATGGAATTTGGGTTCCTAGCTATATCCTGCTTAGAACAAAAAAAAAAAAAAAAGTTTCCCTGTCAAGCAAATTTGAGAAATATGCCCTTTCATATTCACTCTCCAGGAGAGATACAATTTACATTAGCATTATAAAGTTCTGAAAAAAATCCTGCAGTATAACTAGGAAGAATAAAATATCTTACTTTGCTCAATCTGTTATTGCCAAGTCATCGAACCCTTAAAAAGTGACACCTTTTATAAGATCCTGCAGGGAGGGGTAGTATTCCAACAAATATGTTTGGACAAACACATGATTTGTCCTTCGCAAACTTTGACATTTGTTCATTTAGTAAATCTATGAAAGAAAAAATACTTTAGTTGTCCATTATAATTCACCTATTCAGTATTTACTTATGTGTACCAAAAATCATATGCAAAAATTTTTATTGCAGCCTTATTTTTTAATTGGTGTATCACTGGTTTGCGACCCCATGGACTCAGCCCACAAGTCTCCTCTGTCCATAGAATTCTCCAGGCAAGAATACTGGAGTGGGTTGCCATTTCCTCCTCCAGGCAATCTTCCTGACCCAGGGATAGAACCAGTGTCTCCTGCTTTGCAGGCAAATTCTTAACCTGCTGAGCTACTGAGTAAGCTCCAATGACTGCTTTAAAATGTGCCATTTTATGCTGTATAAAGTTAATCAGCTACACACACACACACACACATATATATATCCCTCTTTTGTCTCCCTCTCACATCCTACCCACCTAAGTCTCCACAGAGCATCAAGCTAAACTCCCTGTGCTATAAAGCAGGTTCCCACTAGCTGTCTATTGTATGCATAGTAGTGTATATACTATTTTTAATGGCCCCAAATCATAAACCCTCCATTATCCTTCAATAGTAGAATGATCACTGTATGTGGTATAGGCAGTTAGTGAAATAGCAATGAAAATGTATCACTAATACACATGATAATAAATTGCATGAACAAAATATTGAAGATATGAAACATATAGTATGAAATTTTATAAAAGTTCAAAGTCAGATGTTCTGGGTTGAATTGTGCCCCTGACGTCCCTTCGTAATGTTGAAGGCCTAACTTCCAGTACCCTAGAATGTGACCTTGTCAATAGGGTCATAGCAGATGTTATTAAAATGAAGTCATGCTGGAGTGGCCTAGGCCCCTAATCCAACAGTAATAGTGTCCTTATAAAGGGATTCCTAGATGGCACAGTGGTAAAGAATCTACCTGCCAATGCAGGAGACACAAGACATGTAGGTTTCATTCCTGTGTTAGGAAGACTCCCTAGGATAGGAAATGGCAACTCACTCCAGTATACTTGCCTGGAGAATCTCATGGACAAAGGAGTCTGGTGGACTGTAGTCAATGAGGCTACACAGAGTCGGACACAACTGACCACACTTATGGCCAAACCCTTATAAAAGGGGAAATTTAAGCACAGAGACATATACACAGTGGGGGATGCCAGAGACTGGGGTGATACGTCTACAAGCCAAAGATTGCCAGCAAACAGCCGGAAGCCAGGGGAGAAGCGTGGGCACATTCTCCCTCACCACCTTCACAAGGAACTTCACAACTTGATCTTGAACCTCTAGCCTCCTGAGTGATGAGACAATATATTTCCATTGTTTAAACCACGCAGTCTGTGGTACTTTGTCATAGCAACCCCAGCAAACTAATACAACAGGCGGATCCAATCCATGGCACTTGAAGTCAGGAGAGCCGGGTGCAGAGAGGACACTAGTGACTCTAAGAGGATGAGGAAGATGGTGGTGGCGTGCTTCTGGGGAGCTGACAATATCTTCCTCTGGTGACACGTAATTGTCATTTTATTAAAGTACAGTCTTTAGGATTTGTGTGCTTTCTAGTTGTGAGCTATGTCTTAATAAATATGCTTTAGTCAAGAAATATTTACCAGTGAAAACTGTCCTATCTTTGAGGAACTTTTAGCCTGGAGAAGGCAAAAAAAAAAAAAAGTTACAGTGGGAAAATAATTTCTGAGGGAGAGAAAGGGTTAGGTCAAATGCAGAAGAAACATACTGAGTCTTGGGGACTAGGGAGCCGCAAAGGATAGTATTCCTGGACCAGAAGCTGGGACTGGAAGAATGAGTACCAAGTGTAAAACAAAGTGTGCGAAACGTGCTGCAGTCAGAGCAAAAGATTGCCAGCAAAGGCAAAAAAGAGGAGAATATGTAAAAGCAAAAATAGATAGGAGAGGGCTTGACTCACTGGAGGAACTAGAAGTTTCACTGGCTAGAGCCAATGGAAGGAGAGAGCCAGCGGAGAAACAAGCAATAGCTGTGAAATGGAGACTTTGGAAGAAACCATGAAGCTTTGGAGATGGTCTTAATAGGAAGTCAGAGAGCTAAGTATTGTTTCTTCAAATATTAAAATGAAAGTAACTGATATAAATTGATGAAAATATGCCCTCCCTTTTGCCAGCTGGCATTGAACTCTGCAAATTCCAGAAAATAATTCTTATCTCCAGTTAATCATAGGGTTCACACTTTATGAAGAGAATATAGACCAAAGATGGGATGTGTTTTATACTTTTCAAAAGGAGCAACCACCTTTCACCTAGAAAACAATGTTGAGGTCAGTTCGAGACCTTGTCCTCCAACCTACTGGCAGGTGGCCCTGTGTGGACCTCTCCCGATGTTTATTTCCCCACCCATGAACTACAGAAAAAAGAAACTCCTTTCTTCTAGGGTTGCTGAAACAATTAAACAAAATATTAATTAAAAATTAAATATTAATTCCCTATTGTTACCATAACAGATTGCCGCTGCTACTGCTAAATCGCTTCAGTTGTGTCCGACTCTGTGCGATCCCATAGACAGCAGCCCACCAGGCTCCCTCCATCCCTGGGATTTCTCCAGGCAAGAATACTAGAGTAGGTTGCCATTTCCTTCTCCAACGCATGGAAGTGAAAAATGAAAGTGAACAGATTACCACAAGTTAATTGCCTAAACAAAGGCCAAGACTTTTTAATCTTACAGGTGTGAAGGTACAAAGTCTGAAGAGGGTCTCCTGGGTTAAAAGCAAGGTATCGGCAGGTATGTTCTCCTTCTTGGAAATCTAGGGAAGAATCCCATACCTTGCCTGGCTTCTAGGAGCTATCCACGTTCCCTCGCTCATGGTGTCCTACTTCCAGCTTCAAAGGCAGTCATGGCAAGACAAGTCCTCCTCACTTCACCATCTCTCTAGTCTTCTGACCGCCATGGGAAAGATGCTCCTTTTTTAAAAGACTTGCGTGACTAGATTGGGCCCACCTGCATAAACCCAGTTCAAGGCTGTTAATCTCAGTCATGTGAGCAGAGCCTCATTTAACATTTAAAGCAACAGATACATGGGTTTCAGGAATTATGACATGGACTTCATGGGGTCTATATGTCTATTAAAATACTGAACAGAATGCCCAAATAAGGAAAGCTCTCAAAAAATTATCTTATTTTTAAATGTTTTAACATTTTTACTTTTTCCAGTTTTATTGTGAAATAAATGACATACAATACTATGTAAGTCCTGTATATCAACAATCAAGTCAGGGATAACAGTCAAGTCATTGATATGGGAAAGTTTTGCTGCTGTTGTTTAGTTACCAAGTCATGTCCAGTTCTTGGTGCCATGGACTGTAACCTGCCAGGCTGCTCTATCCATGAGATTTTTCCAGGCATGAATACTGGAGTGGGGTGCCTTTCCTTCTCCAGAGCATCTTCCCAACCCTGGGATCGAACCCAGGTCTCCTGCATTGCAGGCAGATTCTTTACCATGGAGCCATCAGAGACGTCCCCATGCAAAAATTACTCCAATAATATTTGAAGTCATCCTGCAAAACTAAGGGTTTCCAGTATCTGATGAGGCTTCTTTTGAAAATAAAATATCAGTACACAGAGAAACTTAAATTGTGGTGAAGGAGAACAAAGTAGTTCCTGTAATAAATCATCACCATTTCCAAATTTAAATGCCAATCCTGTATAGGAGAGGACAGTACCACCCCCAATACCAACAAAGAATTATCCAGCACAAAATGCCAATAGTGCCACAGTTGAGAAACTGTGGAGCAATAATACTTTCAGAGCAGGTTTAAATGCAAATGTTTGACAAGGAATTAACTGGCATATATGAGTAGCAGCCTCCCTGACTTTTATTCACTAGATGCTAATAGCACTCTCACCCCATCCCCTGCCCCCACCCCCAGTTGAGACAAACAAAACTATCTGCAGACACTCCCAAATGTCCCCTGGGGGTCAAAATTGCCTGCACTTGAGAACCACTGCTCTGAACTATAATATATAAACTTTCTAGTTAATGGAGTGACATTTCAGGAACAACACTGAAAACAAAAGCCAGAACACACTGCCAAAATATTTGTAAAAAGTGAACCTACTTGTGATATATGCTACATTTCATTTGCCTAGATACATGGCACACTAATAAAATTGAAAAGTAGGTATGTATTCTGATGCTTGCTTTTCTTAAAATGTTGTTTTCTCAGTATTATTGTCTGAGCATGTAGGGGAAGTGAATAAAAAATGTAAATGGAAGATGCAGGTGCAAAGTAACACAAGAGAGCCTGTCTTCTAATCAAGTCTTTTAAGTAATCTGTACTTCTGTCTTAGACTGAATGAAACAACACTAATAAGGACTTGTTATAAGCAGTTCCTTCTGTTGCCCCTTTTAAAGTTTCAGGCAGATGCTAAAAGAGGCCATCTTCATGAAACTGTAGAGGTTAATAAAGAAACTACGAGTGATTGAACGATATTCAAGACTGAAAGAAAATGTCCCCCACAAAATCTGGTGTATGTCAAACTCTGAATGTTTTCCTCTTTCATGAAATGAAGTAATTGTCTTCCATTTTTCACTCTCACCACTCAAACAGCTTAGTTCTAGTATCTCTAGAAGTTCCACTAATGATGAACATCCGAATTTTCAAAAGAAAACAAAACACTTGGAGACTTACATGATTGAAATAAATCCTCAAATGAAACACACTATATGCTGTGCTGTGCTCAGTCACTCAATCATGTCCAGCTCTTTGTAATTCCATGGATCATAGCCTGCCAGGCTCCTCTGTCCATGTGGATTCTCCAGGTGAGAATACTGGAGTGGGTTGCCATGCCCTCCTCCAGGAAACACACAATAAAACCACCATGTTTCTCCTAATTGCTCAATTTATTGTTGGCTTTTCCTCTTTATGTACCTCTTTTCTGGAATAGATTTATTTTCAGTTTTCCAATCTACTACAAGATACAATAATTATATGCACTTGTTTTGGCAATATGATCTTTAAAAATAATAAAACCAGGAAGTTAGAGTTAATAAAATAATTTTATTAACTTTATGCCTAAATTCTATATAGAAAATAACATATATACTGTGAGTATTTGGTAAATATCAAATTGGACAGACTAAAATAATACATCCTGAAACTTAGCAAAACAGTGTTACTATAAACCAATTCTCCAGTAGTAGGTCTAGCCAATATAATACACAGCTATAAAAGACCTGCATATACATTGGACTTTATCCAGTAATTACTGCAGATGATGAGATAGTTTGGAATATGACATTTTTAATTCACATGTTATGACCCAAATGAGAACATCTGCCCAAATGCATTGTGGTCAGGCCATCTGCTGTTTGTCTGACAATCTGCCTGAAAAAACAGAAATAAAGTCTTCATACATATATGTATAAGTGGAATTTTAATAGAATATATATATAATTTTACTAGTGAACTGAGTAATAAATGTACATAGCATTGTTCAATTTAACATTTGCTATTTTCATCACTATTATTAGACTATGTAATTTCATTTCTCTTTTGACCACAAAGAAAGAATTTTTTTTTTCTCAATAGTTCCCCAATGCATAATGGCAGGTAAGCAAGACAGACTGCAGTAAGAAAGATCCTCTCAACTGGATAATTAATATGCAGACCATAAACACTGTGACAGATTGCACTTTCAAAAATAGCTGCACTGTCTTCCAGCTTGCATACCCTTGCTTTTACAATATGACCTTGGCGCTCTTCCAATTGAGAGATGGCGCCTATGTCCACGCCCCGTGAATGTGCACAGGTGTGTGAGTAGCTTGTAACCAACAGACCGACGTGGTGGCAGCAATGGGAGTGGCACTACATGGTTTCTAAGGCAGCTTCCGCCTTGTTCACCAAAATGATTGTTCTTGAAACCTTGAACTTGCATGTAAACTACCCTGGTTGTGAGGAAATCAGACACTCCAAGAGGTCAAGGGTAGACACACCTGTTGGCCGACCTAGATTTTGGGTTCTGTCAGCCCAGTAGCAATATGTGAGTGAACAACCTATCATGTGATACTAGGCTCTAGGCACCAAGCAAAACCCTCTCCCAGCTAAGGACCCAGACCTTGCAAGGCAGAGACGTATCATCCCCATTGTGCCTTCTAGGAATTTCTGACCCACTGAACCCATGACTACATGAAATCTTGTTTTACACCACAGAGTTTTTGCTGGTTTGTTTCAAATCAATAGTCACTGGAACAAATGGTCTAACCACAAGCAAACATATTTTACTATGATGTTCATATTAAATTTATCAAGAACAATACACAATAATCCAATGTAGTATTAAATTTTACTGATACTACATTAATCCAGAATGTAGACTTTACCAGTCATATTGGTGCTAATTTTTATTTTATTAAAATTATTTTAATAAGCAATAA
Source organism: Madoqua kirkii (assembly GCA_006408675.1). Lineage (NCBI taxonomy): Eukaryota > Metazoa > Chordata > Mammalia > Artiodactyla > Bovidae > Madoqua > Madoqua kirkii. Next base: position 33,013 of record SJYC01133208.1, read on the forward strand.
AAATATTAAATCCTCAATCTGTAGGCCAATGCTAATTTTTAATTGCAATCTGTAGGCCAATGCTAATTTTTATTGCAGTTATGTTGTTTTTTTCTTTCTTAGAAGAGTTAATTGAAAATAAATTGCATTTTAGAATGTCTTTTTTTACCTGGACAAAGTTTTCATCAGATCTTCTAGACAGAGTGAATCACTTGTGGTTCCCTCCAAGAGTCCAAGATCAAAAGTAATTTGTTAGGCCATATTTCAACAGAGAACCTCCCTGTTATTCTCTGAGAATCTAACACTACTAACAGTTCAACAGTAGTAACACTTAGCCTCTAACCTGTCTGTAAAAGTACTCCATGTTCATAATGTCTTTAAATTACTCAGTTCCAGTATTTCCTTTTAGTGGACTGATGACCCCACATCTCTAAAGCTATTTAGTATAAATGGCTTGAGTCTGGCATTGTGTAGCAATTTAAACTGGGCTCAAAAGGACTAGAATTGAATCAGTAGCCTCCTCTAAGACTGAAATACTGAAGTTAAAGCTCCATCTGAAAGAACAATTCTAGTCAAGATAATCTTTTCCATGACTGCCCTCCCAGCGCTGAAAACCTGAGTGACAGCTGACTGCAGAAAACTGCTTACTAGCTTCCTGACTGAAGTGTTCTGTGATTTAGCTAACCTCAGTGGTTCCGTATTTTGCCACAAGTTTTCTCTGAAACCTCAAAGAGCTTCCCTTGTATTTTATCATATTTAAACAAAGTACTTCTAGAGGAGATCTGAAGAATGGATAGTATTACCTCTGATTGAAGTTAAGTGTTAGTCGCTCAGTTGTGTCTGACTCTTTGCCATCCCATGAACCATAACCCACCAGTCTCCTCTGCCCATGGGGTTTTCCAGGCAAGAATACTGGTGTGGGTAGCCATTTCCTTTTCTAGGTGATCGTCCCCACCCAGGGATCCAACTTGGGTCTCCTGCATTGCAAGTAGGTTCTTTACTGTCTGAGTCACCAGGGAAGCCCAGTATTACTCTGTTGCTGCTGCTAAGTTGCTTCAGTCGCGTCCGACTCTGTGTGACCCCAAAGACGGCAGCCACCAGGCTCCCCCATCCCTGGGATTCTCCAGGCAAGAACACTGGAGTGGGTTGCCACTGCCTTCCCCAATGCATGAAAGTGAAAAGTGAAAGTGAGGTCGCTCAGTCATGTCTGACTCTTAGCAGCCTCATGGACTGCAGCCCACCAGGCTCCTCTGTCCATGGGATTTTTCCAGGCAAGAGTACTGGAGTGCTAGTTGAAGGCAAAAGTTTGCGGCATCTGTGGGAAAGAATGCTTTGTCTTCTGACTCATGTTTCATGGTGTAGGAAGTTTAACTTAAAATAACACACCCAGTCTCTTGTTCCATCCTATTATTCCCTCCTCTCCAGAGGACAATATGGAAGAACCTTCATTGGCGCTAGGATAAGGGGTAGTCATTTTATCCGTAGGGGGCATAAATTCTGGGTCTCTCCTGCTATTATATTTACAAGGACAAGTTCTCCTAAGGGAAGACTGGAGACTTGGCAAACTTCAGGAACTGTGAGTGGATAAGTCTGACTTATTAGCCTGACTCTTGTATCAGTGATATTTTATTCCTTCCAACCTGACCTTATTCTCTTATTTGGTTTCAAATTTTGGTAGGGAACAGGAGTGTTATAAATAGTCCCCTCTACTGTCAACAGGATGAATAAATATGTCAGTCTAACTCTCTGTTATAGGAAAATTCACAGGACAGATTTGCCAGATTCTCTCAATTCCCTCATTCTCCAGCATTATTTCACATTGTCCTTCAGATCACAACTATGCCATATATGGTGATGTCTGTGTGTCTGTCCACCATTATCATTTAAGTCTGCTTATTACATCTTTCCCAAATATAATCTCTGCATATCTCCATCACATCTCTTATACAGACTTGACTTTTTCTCCCACCAGCTTAAAGCAATTAGAGAGCAGTGAACACATCATTTTCACTTGTGTGAACACATCATTTTCATTAGTGTGGGCCCCCATATTTAATGCAAAATGCTAAACATAGAAGGCATGCTATAAACACATGTTTTTAGTTTTAGGTATGAAGGATGTGGTAGGCAGAGATCTAAAGCAATCTCCCCCAAGTTCCCTGTCTCCTGGTTATTCATTCTAATACTAACCTAATCGTTAGTAGGAATGAACTTTGTAGAGAGAATTAAGGTTACTAATCAGCTAAGTTTGAAACAGAGAGATGAGCATGGATTTACCCAGGTGGCTACAATAAAGACACGTGAGCCCTTCAAAGAGGTCAGAAGAGTCAGAGATATATAGCAGAAGAGGGAGAGAAAAGGGATATTGAAGCAAAAAGGAGGTCAAAGAAGTCTGAAGCATGAGAATGGCTCAACCTGCTACTGTGGGTTGAAGATGAAAGAAGGTGGCCATGACCCAAAGAACGTGGCAGCTCGTAGAAGCTGAGAACCAACCCCAGTCAGCAGCCAGCAAAGAAATGACGGCCTCACTTTTGCAATCATGTGGAACAGAATTCTGCCAGACTCTAAGTAAGTTTGGAAGAAACTTATCGCCAGAACCTCCAGAAAGGAAGTCACCCTGTTGACACCTTGATTTTGGCCTTTTGAAACCCAAAGTAAAGAACCAGCTGAGCCAAGTGTGCCTGGACCTGCAGTATTCTGAACTATTGGATAAGTGGGTGGGGCTTTTTTAAGCTGCTAATTGGTGGTCATTTGTTACAGCAGTGATAGAAAACCTATACAGAAAGTATTTACTAGGATAATAATTAATCAGTTCTGTGTAGGCTGCTACACTCAAGGAAACACTTAACAAGATAAATGTAGAAATCTCCAAGGAATGTTTAAGACCATGATATAGATCCAAATTGGGGCTTATCACTCTTGCTATTGGCAGTGCTATTTACCCTCTTAACTTCTTATCAGAAGAGGAGTCTCATAATTGTCGTAGCAACTTGAAAATGAATATGTTCATGTGTTAGTTAGAATTCTAAGACTATCCCCGAGATCTCTGCCCCACCGTGTACATATTCTCTCCTTTTGGATGTAGGTGGGACCTGTGAGCATTATAGTAAAGTTATTCTTCGATTCTGTTGAGGCCTGTAATATACATCATAGAAGACTAGAGTGGAGTTTTCCTGCGAGTTTTGATGAAAGAAGCTGCTGTGTTTTGAAAGGGCTCTATGGCTAGGACCTGAGGGAGGCCTCCATGATCTGACAACATCCACTGATCTGTGGCCAGCAATTAAATAGGGATTTCACAACTGCAAGGAACAGAATCCTCCCAATAATCTCAGTGAGCTTGAAAAAGAACTCCAAGCCCCAAACAATAATCCAGCTCTGGCCTACGTGTTGATTTCAGTCTGATGAGACCCTGAGGAGAAAACTTGAGCAGTGCTCAGACTTCCTAACTCAAAACTGAGTGATAATAAATAGGTATATTTTAAGTCATGAAGTTTGTGGGGGTAATTCATTATGCAGAAATTTAAATGAATGTAAATCTGTTCATTTAATCCAAGCCTACCATTTTGTAAACAGTGTTATAGAGGGTGATTACCCTACAAAGGCAAAAGTGATACTAGATTAAAGAGTTGGGGTTAAAAGCCAGGTTTTGACTTCATGCATCTGGGTATTATACAACTGTTACTGTGTCAAATGGATTATCCATGTATTACAGATCATTCTACAACCAATTTTATCAACCTTCATCAAAATATTTGCTCTGATATTGATAAGTTACACATACAGGTTCACATACATAGACACACCCGCACACAATTACCAAATATGGTATTGGTATGTAGTGGTATTATCTCATCCTAGGGAGCCACTTTTCTATCAAAGGACAACTAACTTGTTGAAGAGCCACTTTATACACTTAGTGGATTTAACTTCTACAAGACAGTTGCAATTCTGCTCCAGGAACTTTAAATTTTTGACTGTGTGTAACTGAATTGATAATCTCACTAAGGTAAATTCCATAATAGAAGTTTGCCTATTTAGAAGAATCTGTAGGATTAAAACAGCTCAGGACAGTTAAAAGACTAGAGTTTAGGTGTTGTCCATAAGCAAAATGAGCATGTTCATGTAGACAGACCCATTAGACTCTTTGTTTAAAAAAAATCAACTTCCCCATGAACATTTGATAGATATGTCTCTGAGCACTGTAATGTCTATTGGCTTGAACACTGGTGCCACCAGAGGAACTGCGTGTGCTTTTCAAGGGCAGGCCTCCATTAGCGTTCAGGCTGAGAGTCTATGGGAGGACCGTCCATTTACTGTAAGGCTCCTCTTCCCGAGAATGACCATGACAGCCAATTTTTGCCAGATGGAATAACAACAAACGAAGATGAGAGAACAATTCATCTGAAAAAAGCACTACTTTCCTTTTCTTGTTTTTCCCTTCAAATGTCATTAAAGCTGAATCCAAAATCTGACTCGCATGGTTATGTTTTACTTTAACAGATCAGGAAGAAATTAAACAGGACAGGGAAATGAATACAAACAGAATGTTCAAGGAAAAAAAAAATAAATTCTGTAATTAGAAAGCAGGAAGGCCAGTTATTAAGGGAAGAACCACTCATTCCAAGAAGAAGAGCCTGCTTTTAAAATAAACTGGTGTCCTTATTTCATGATTAACAGGTGGGAAAAGGGGCTCCATCTGAACTTGTTTCCTTTGACCGCCAAGATTTTGATCTAAGATTTAAACTGGAGTATTTTTGAAATGCATTTTCATTTGAATGTTAATCGTAAGTAGAAAGACAAAGCTATTTCTGGATTAATAGAAAGTTTCCCAATGTCAGCAACTAAACTGCCTAATTGTACGAAGTTTTAAGACATAATAAAATGTGTATACAGTATAAAGTAATACTTCTTGGATAAGAAATGAATGGTGGGAAAGGAAATTCACATAAATATGAATATTTTGAGGCTGGCTTTTAGAGCCTCACACCCCATAAATGACTCAATATGAGAAGAACTGTACCCATTTTCCAATTAAAGAATACTTGTATACATGTACATAAGTACAATAAACTTCTGTAAAATCTATAAATTCTACACAAAAATCTCCCAACCTTTTAATTAATTAAATTTTATTCTATTATTTCTCTTAAATCTTAAGAAAATATTTTCCTATATGTATAAAAATTATATTAAGTAGCAATACTACTCCCTAAGAAATCTGAAAAGAAGTGTTATTTCACAATTTTATTGTACAATAATCTTTGAAAAAGATAGCTTTTTAAGGTACTTATGCTTCTCATGAGACTTAGTTATGATTCTAGAGACAGAGTTTATCTTTGCTGGAAGTTTTGGTTGCTTATGAAACAAAAGTATTAATTCTCAAATATTAAAATCTCTGCCAAAAGAAGTAGTGCCATATGTGTTGCAGATTTGGGACTGTTCTGATGAGATACTTGAAATTAGCACAGATCATCACTATTATGATCATCATGTTGCAAACTATTATATATAGAATGAATAAACAATAAGATCCTACTATACAGCACAAGGAACTATATTCAATATCCTGTAATAAACCATAATGGAAAAGAATATGAAAAAGAATATATGTATATATATGTATGTATGTACATATAAAACTGAATCATTTTGCTGTGCACCAGAAACTAACACAACACTGTAAATCAACTATACCTCAATTAAAATTAAAATAGAATCATCACCACATGATAATGGATGTGATAGAGTCACATCTTCATGATGGAGTTGCTTCAGGAAACTACCTTTCTTGTGTGACCTTCTCCCACAAAATACTGGGCTGGCCAAAATGTTCCTTTGGATTTTTCCATACGATGTTATGGGTGGGGATGAATGAAATTTGGGGCCAAACTAATACTTAACCAAAAGACCCCAAAAGATTTCCCTTTGTGTCAATGTTCAAAAATGCGATCTAGACCTATTCCCAAACCAATCATTGGCAAAAGAAGATCCTTGCTGGTTTAAATCAATCATACCTCATTATCTGAGGCCTTCTTCCCTGAGCATGTACTCATCAATTTAATACTGAAAAAAAAAAAAAATCTGAGTTTTGGACAGAGAGAGACGATGTCATCTGTTATGAAGGGAGAATTTACTGGATAGGAAACTCATGTGTTTGTGTCTTGTACATATGGCTCTTTGTCATACAAAAACAGCACAGTTAAGTAGATATGACAGGACCATACGGATATATGTGGTGTGTGTGTGTGCTCAGTCGTGTCTGACTCTTTGCAACCCAACGGACTGTAGCCCGCCTGGATCCTTTGTTCACGGGATGTTAATAGCAAGAATACTGGAGTGGTTGCCATTTCCTCCTCCAGGGAATCTTCCTGACTCAGGGATCAAACTCTTGCGTCTCCTACACTGGCAGGTGGATTTTACTACTAGTGCCGCATGGGAAGCCATATGGATATGATACCTAAACTATTTCTTGCCTGGCCCTCTGAAGAAAAATTTAGCCAGTCCCTCAGATCAGGTAATCAACAGTGTCATCAATAATTTATAGGACACAGACAAAAAAGTTCTAGCACTACCTATTGTAATCATGCTAAGGACAAAATTGATAGGATTGTCTATAAACTACCCAGAGAAAGAAAGGAAACTTACTGCTTGAAAATGTTTTTAGTTTGCAAATTTAACCAGCTCTTACCTACTGAATAGAAATGAAGCTTGGGAATGAAATTGGAATAAAGAAAAACTAGAAAACAGGTAGCACAACGTGCATTTGGAGAGGGCAAGTGTGCTCCGTCAAGAATATAGAAGACTTAATTCCAAAATGACCAAGTTTCCCAGAGAAAACGCGCTGAGTCTGCAGTATAGGCCATGCCTCGTCTCTGTACCCTTGTAACCAAATCTAAACATTACTCTAAGTGTACTCTCCCAAGGGATTTTTAAAGCTCAAGTACAGGAGTAAGAAGAACTCAAATAAACATTAAAACCTGTCTAGCAAGACTGCCCCAGAGGACAGTAACATATTTAAAACATATTAAAATTGTTTTCCAATGGTCAAAACTTTCCCTTAGCCAAGTAGAATACATAAAGCCAAGAACGGGAAAGCTGAAAGGATCAGAAAAGGACTGGAAAAAACGGGAGTCACTTTTCTCCCTCTTCCAAGATCCCCAAACACAGGCAATTGGAGAGGAAGAGGTAGACATTTACATTTCAGGTTTGATCAAAATGGCATGAGTCAGAAATGCTTTAAAAAAGAAAAATCCAATGAGCTGCAAATAATTTTGATGGAGCCTACAAAACAAGGTTCATGACTTTGTACAGGAGACAGGGATCAAGACCATTCCCATGGAAAAGAAATGCAAAAAAGCAAAATGGCTGTCTGGGGAGGCCTTACAAAAAGCCAAGGAGAAAAGGAAAGATATAAGCAGGGTGACAATATACAGCCTTGACATACTCCTTTTCCTATTTGGAACCAGTCTGTTGTTCCATGTCCAGTTCTAAAGAATAGCAAGAGATAAGAAAGCCTTCTTCAGTGATCAGTGCAAAGAAATAGAGGAAAACAACAGAATGGGAAAGACTAGAGATCTCTTCAAGAAAATTAGAGATACCAAGGGAACATTTCATGCAAAGATGGGCTCGATAAAGGACAGGAACGGTATGGACCTAACAGAAGCAGAAGGTATTAAGAAGAGGTGGCAAGAATACACAGAAGAACTGTACAAAAAAGATCTTCACAACCCAGATAATCACAATGGTGTGATCACTCATCTAGAGCCAG
>SJYC01133212.1:0-49114 GCA_006408675.1 Madoqua kirkii
CACATATATATATGAATCTGAGATATAAAGTAAGTATAGAGCTATGCTTATTACTAGGCAAGGCACAGAAAACTTGATCTGACACAAAGGAGCTGGGTTCTTTGGGACAAGATCTTCAGAATAAGTGATAAAGAATAATCACAGACCATTTGTTGAAACATGGAGGATTTTCTCTTGTGCAGGAATATACAACAGCCCCTTGGAAGATTGTCACATAATCAATGGCAGGGATAGGGTGGTGACAAGCATCACAAGGAAAAGCAACTTGTCTTTGGCCTGTTGGTTCACAGAAGGACTAAGTAGAGGCAGGTTCCCTTTTCTGTGTACAGACAGTGCAGCTGAGTCACAAACTGCAGACTGTCACAAAGTTCACTGTTAGGCTGTTCTGCTGATTCTAACAAATTTTCTAAGAAGGCTTGGTCCTACCTGCACAATAATTTACAACCTCTTCCACCTTCTTGACTGGATCCTGTAGAGTGTTAATCTCTCAGTGTGACTCCATGGACCACCAGGCTCCTCTGTCTGTGGAATTCTCTAGGCAGGAATACTGAAGTGGGTTGCCAGTCCCTTCTCCAGAGAATCTTCCCAACCCAGGGATCAAACCAAGGTCTCCTGCACTGCAGGCAGATCCTTTCCCATCTGAACTACTAGGGAAGCCTGCTTCATGTAGAAGGCAAGTCCTTTTGCTTGAACTCAATGCTCAGAGAGATTTTCTTTGTTAATATTGAAATTGCTTGATGCGTCTCTTACATCTTTTACAAGTTTCCATTCTTCTCCATACAAAATAGACAAATTGCCAATAAGCACATAAAAAGATGTCCAGCATCATAGGTCAAGGATGTGTAAATCAAAACCACAATGAGATACCACTTCACATCCACCTGGATAGCTATAATCAAAAAGACAGTAACAGTGCTTAGAAGGATATAGAAACATTGGAACCCCCTTATATTGCTGGTAGGAATGGTTCAGCCACTTTGGAAAATATTTTGGTGGTTCTTCAAAATATTGTACATGGAGTTACCATATGATCTAGCAATTTCATTCTTGGTTATATATCCAATAAAATGGAAAACACATCTACACAAATGTTCATAGCAGTATTATTCACAATAACCAAAAAGGGAAAACAGCTTTTAATGCCTACCAACTGGGAGACCCGGGTTCGATCCCTGGGTCGGGAAGATCCCCTAGAGAAGGAAATGGCAATCCACTCCAGTATTCTTGCCTGGAGAATCCCATGGACAGAGAAGCCTAGTAGGTTACAGTCCAAGGGTTTGCAAAGAGTCAGACACGACTGAGCGACTTCACCTCGACTGGTAAGAGGTAAACAAAATGTAATCGATCCTTACAATGGAATATTATTCACCCATCAAAAAGGATGAATAGATTCATGAGTACACACATTGATGTATCTTGAGAATACTAAGCTAAGTGAAATAAGCCAGGCACAAAAAGTTACATACTGTATGATTCCTTTTAAATGAATGTCCAGAATAGGCAAATCCTTGGAGATAGAAAGTAAATTAGATCTAGTCAGGGGCTATGGAAAGGGGAGCTGGGAGTGACAGCTGATGAGTAAAGGTTTTCTTTGGAGTGGGGGGTGATGAAAATGTGTTAGAATTAGAAAGTGGCGATGGTTGCTCAAGTTTAAAATATGTTAAAAAAGAAAAAACACTCAATTGTCCACCTGGAAGAGTAAGTTTTATGCTATGCAAATCTCAAATTTTAAAAGTACATAAAGCTAAAATGATTACACCAATGCTATATTAGTATAATTTGAAGGAACAATAAATTAGATTTCAACATAATTTGTAAGGATTTAACATATCACAAAGGAAGCATGTATGTTTGTAAGAATATATATCCCTTTGTAGAGAAATACACAGAAATGCTAACAAGCATTGTGTCTAGGTGGTAGAATTTTCAGTTCAGTTCGCTTCAGTCACTCAGTCATGTCTGACTCTTTGTGACCCCATGGACTGTAGCATGCCAGGCTTCCCTGTTCATAAACAACCCCCAGAGCTTGCGCAAACTCATGTCCATCAATTCGGTGATGCCATCCAAACATCTCATCCTCTGTCATCCCCTTCTCCTCCTGCCTTCAATCTTTCCCAGCATCACGTTCTTTTCCAATTAGTCAGTTCTTCACTTCAGGTGGCCAAAATATTGGAGTTCCAGCTTCAGTATCAGTCCTTCCAATGAATATTCAGGACTGATTTTCTTTAGGATGGACTGGCTTGATCTCCTTGCAGTCCAAGGGACTCTCAAGAGTCTTCTCCAACACCACTATTCAAAAGTATCAGTTCTTCAGTGCTCAGTTTTCTTTATGGCCCAACTCTCACATCCATGTATGACTAATGGAAAAACCATAGCTTTGACTACATGGACCTTTGTCAGCAAAGTAATGTCTCTGCTTTTTAATATGCTATCTAGGTCAGTCATAGCTTTCCTTCCAAGGAGCAAGCATCTTTTAATTTCATGGTAGAATTTTAGATGAATTTTATTTTTTCTTCTCTATACTTTTGAAATCTTCTACAGTGAGTCAGAATAAAAATAAACATATTTTTTAAAAACAAAAATTCCCATCTGTAATTATGCATACACTGATACGTATGGTAGTGTCCCACAGGTCTCTTTAGGCTCTCTTCATTTTTCTTCATGGTTTTTTTCTTTTCTTCTGCAGTGACTGGAAAATCTCAATGATTTATCTTCAAATTCACTGATTCTTTTTTCTGCTTGCTCAACTCTGTTGTTAAAAATCTGTAGTGAATCTTTCCTTTGATTATATACCTTTCAAGTCCCAATTTTCTATTTCATTCCTCCTTTTTATAATGTCTCTCTTTGTTGATAACCTCTATATAGTGGTTTCTTTCTTTTCTTTCTTTCTTTCTTTCCTCCATACAGTTATCCCAGTTTTCTTCAGTTTGTCGTCTACGAATTCCTTTAGTTCTTTGAGCATACTTCAGCTAATTGCTTTAAAGTCTGTGTCTAATAAGTCCAAAGTCACAATTTCCTCAAAGACCGTATCTTTTTAAAATTTTATTTTTAATTGGAGGATAAAGCATTGCTTACAATATTGTGTTGGTTTCTGCTGTACAACAGTGTGAATCAGCTACACATATACGTATATCCTCTCCCTCTTGAGCCTCCCTCCCACTCCTTCTTTACTGCCTGTGAATGAGCCTTATTTATCTGTTCTTGAAGTAATGTCAGCAACATGGCAACATGATACGTTCCTTCTTTTCATTCTTCCTTTTAAATTGATGCATTAGACATACAATCACTAATAAAACAGCTTGATAAGACCTAGGACTTTACACTAAGGGACTTAGAAGTCCTGCCCACCAGTGCAGCTGACAAAAGACAGAAAAACCACTGTACAGGCTGAAGACCAGGAGAGCCAACAAAATAGCCTAGGTCCTCACTGTCAGGCAAAAACTGGATGAGTCCTGACCCAGGCAGAGGGATTATATTGGAAAAGAGGCAGCTAAGCATTGCAAACCATGTTAAAAAGACTGTGCTCAGCAGGAATTCCATCCATGAGCCTCTGAGAGTACCACCACTGGGTATCCTCCGATCAGATCCCCCAGTCCACTGAGTACTAAGCCCACACCTCCCCTCAACTCTCTTTGCTGTTCAATATATCTGTAAGAGAAAGGGCTGGTAGATGTGGAGTACTTGGAAAACAGGCAGCAGTCAGTGAGCAATGCGGAAGTCACAGACACAAAGTACAAACTACCTCCTCAAAACCAACAGAGAGGTTGCCAGCATGATGAATTATAAGAAGCAGAAAAGATATAAAGGTTTAAGAATTTAGATACAAGCAAGAGCACAAAGAGTAGAGTAGGTTCAACTTCACAAACACAGAGACAAAACCCAGGTAATAACAATACCACAGAATATACCTTCTGCTGAAGGCAAGGAGCACAGAGTTAAGGAGGAAGCTGCTATTTCAACTGTGACAGCACCAGTACATAACTATAAAGAGTATAAAAAACCAAGGAAGTATGGCATCACAAAAAGAAAAAAATAGCTCAGCAGGAATCAAGTCTAAAGGCATGGAATACTGTGATTTAACTGAAAAAGAATTTTAAATTGAACTTATGAAGAAGAGCAGTAAGTTACTTTAAAAACTCAGAAAGGCGATTCAGTGAAATCAGAAATAAAGTATATGAATAAAATGAGCTTTCTTCCAAAGATTCTACACTTATAATAAAGAACCAAACAGAAATTTTGGTTTGGTTAGACTGAAGAATTTATGAAGGAGATGAAGAATGCAACAGAGAGCATCTGTAGCTATTTCTGCTTTATTGACTATATCAAAGCCTTTGACTGTGTGGATCAACATAAACGGTGGAAAATTTTGGAAGAGATGGGAATACCAGACCACCTGACCTGCCTCCTGAGAAATCTGTATGCAGGTCAAGAAGCAAGAGTTAGAACTGGACATGGAACAACAGACTAGTTCCAAATAGGGAAATCAGTATACCAAAGTTGTATATTTGTGTCCCTCTGCTTATTTAACTTATATGCAGAGTATATCATGAGAAATGCTGGGCTGGATGAAGCACAAGCTGGAATGAAGGTTACAAGGAGAAATATCAGCAACCTCAGATATGTAGATGACACCACTCTTTTGGCAGAAAGTGAAGATGAACTAAAAAGCCTCTTGTTGAAAGTGAAAGAGGAGAGTAAAAAAGTTGGCTTAAAGCTCAACATTCAGAAAACTAAGATCATGGCATCTGGTCCCATCACTTTATGGCAAATAGATGGGAAAACAATGGAAACAGTGACAGACTTTATTTGGGCGGGGGGGGGGGGGGGGCTCCAAACTCACTGCAGATGGTGATTGCAGCCATGAAATTAAAAAACACTTACTCTTTGGAAGAAAAGCTATGACCAACCTAGACAGCATATTAAAAAGCAGAGACATTACTTTGCCAACAAAAGTCCGTCTAGTCAAGGCTATGGTTTTTCCAAAGGTCATGTATGGATGTGAGAGATGATTGGATGGCATCACCAACTCAATGGACATGAGTTTGAGTGAACTCCCAGACTTGGTGATAGACAGGGAGGCCTGGAGTGCTGCAGTCCATGGAGTAGCAAAGAGTCAGACATGACTGAGCAACTGATCTGAAGTGCAGCAGGAAAGATCATACAGAAAAATGGGGAAGTGACTTGGATAGGAATTTTGCAATAACACAGAAGAGACAAAAAAAAAAAACAGATTTAAAAAGCATGAAGATTGCCTATTTGAGCCATATAATTCCATAGAAAAGACAAATATAAGAAAAATTGGTGTCCCAGGTGGAAAAGAGAAGAAAGTTGTAGAGAGTTTACTTAAAAAAGCAATAGGTGAGAATTTCTCAAACTTGGTTAAGGACTTCTACATATAAGTCCATGACACTAATAGCGCCCTCTATTTTCTTAACACAAAAAGGCATTCTCCAAGACACATTCAATGATAATGTTGAAAATCAATGATAAAGAAAAAATCTTAAAGGTAGGCAGGGGTGGAAATTTAGCCTACAATGGAAACACTGTTAGCTATGAGCAGATTTCTCAAGAAACCACAAACCAGAAGATAATGGAATGATATAATCAATGTGTTGAATGATAAATTTGCTAGTCAAGATTTGAACCACTAAAGTTATCCTTCAGTAGAAGTAAAGGCCTTCTAAGACAATAAATAGCTGAAGCAGTTTACCACCACTAGACATGCCTTGAAAAGATGCTGAAAGGAGATCTTCTAGCCAAAGCGATAAGATGCTTATCAGCAAATGAAAACATATTTAGGTATTTAATATACAGACCAAGGTGAAAATATATATAGATAGGCTAAAAGTTGTAACTCTATATTAGAATAATGCTATAATAATTAAATTATAGTATAAAGGCTAAAGGAATATAATCAATGTGTTGAATGATAAATTTGCTAGTCAAGATTTGAACCACTAAAGTTATCCTTCAGTAGAAGTAAAGGCCTTCTAAGACAATAAATAGCTGAAGCAGTTTACCACCACTAGACATGCCTTGAAAAGATGCTGAAAGGAGATCTTCTAGCCAAAGCGATAAGATGCTTATCAGCAAATGAAAACATATTTAGGTATTTAATATACAGACCAAGGTGAAAATATATATAGATAGGCTAAAAGTTGTAACTCTATATTAGAATAATGCTATAATAATTAAATTATAGTATAAAGGCTAAAGGAAAAGAATAGTAAAAATGACCATAGCTACTATAAATTGTTAAGAAATACACATCAAAAGAGATAAGTTGTGATATTAGTAATATAAAAGGAAGATGTAAAAGATTTATGCCTTCATAGGTAATAGACACTAAATTTCTATCAGTCTGAATATTTTATCTGTAAGTTATTTTATATAAGCTGCATGGTAGCCACAATGTAAAAACCTAAAGCAAATCCACACCAGACAAAGAAATAGGAAACAGAGCATGCCACCATGGAAAATAATAAATTAAACAAGCTAAACAGAAAGAGAAAAAAAAAGGAAATATAAAACAACCAGAAACAAATTATTAATAATAATATGGCATTAGTAAGTCCTTACATACCATTAATTACTCTAAATGTAATTGGTTGAATTCACCAATCAAAAGTAAAGTAGCTGGATAGGTTAAAAAAAATAGCACCCAACTACATGTTGCCTGGGGGCTTCCCAGGTAGTGCTAGTGGTAAAGAACCAACCTACCAATGCAGGAGATGTAAGAGACATGGGTTCAATCCCTGAGCTGGGAAGAGGCCCTGGAGGGTGTGGCAACCCACTCTAGTATTCTTGCCTGGAGAGTCCCTAGAGGAGCCTGGAGGGCTACAGTCCATAAAGTTGCAAAGAGTTGGACATGACTGAAGAACTTAGCATGCATACACTGCCTACAAGAGACTCACTTGACTCTTAGGGATGTACATAGGCTCAAAGAGAAATAGTGGAAAAAAATTTTCTGGGCAGGTGAAAACTGAAAGAAAGCAGAGGAAGGTGTACTACAAGCAATAAATGCTGGAGAGGATGTGGAGAAAAGGGAACTCTCTTACACTGTTGGTGGGAATGCAAACTGGTACAGCCATTATGGAAAACAGTGTGGAGATTCCTTCCTTAAAAAATTGCAAATAGAACTGCCTTATGACCCAGAAATTCCACTGCTGGGCATACACACCAAGGAAACCAGAATTGAAAGAGACACATGTACTCCAATGTTCATTGCAGCATTGTTTATAGTTGCCAGGACATGGAAACAACCTAGATGTCCATCAGGAGATGAATGGATAAGGAAGCTGTGGTACATATACACGATGGAGTATTACTCAGCCCTTCAAAAGAATAAATTTGACTCAGTTCTAATGAGATGGATGAAACTGGAGCCAATTATACAGAGTGAAGTTAGCCAGAAAGAAAAACACCAATACAGTATACTGACACATATATATGGAATTTAGAAAGATAGTAATGATGACCCTGTAAGTGAGATGACATAAGAGACACAGAGGTATAGAACGGACTTTTGGCTTCTGAGGGAGAGGGAGAGGGTGGGATGATTGGGAAGACTGGCACTGAAACATGTATACAACTATATAAGAAATGAAGTACTAGTCTATGTTCAATGCGGGATACAGGATGCTTGGGGCTGGTGTATGGGATGATCTGGGGAGATGATGTGGGGTGGGAGGTGATGGGGAGGGGGGCTTCGGCTTTGGGAGATCATGTACATCTGTGGCTGATTAATGTCAGTGTATGGCAAAACCAATGCAGGATTGTGAAACAGAATAAAGTATTAAATTTTAAAAAAAAAATGAGCATCACAGCACCTCTGGTGACCCAGGGCACGCCCCCTCCTGCATTTTCATGGCAAAATTATCATCATGGAAATGAGCGTACAGCGCATCTGGCAACCCTGGGCATGCCCACTACTGTTTTTTCATGGCAAAATTTAAAAAAAAATAGACTTTAGGCCAAAAATGGTAACAAGAGACAAGGAAAGTCATTATGTAATGATAAAGAGATCAATCCATTAAGAAGCTATGCAATTGTTAATGAATATGCGCTCAACATTGGAACATTTAAATATACTAACAGATATGAAGGGAGAAACGGACAATTCTATAATAGCAGGAGACGTCAATATCCCACTTTCAACAATGAATAGATCATCCAGACAGAAAATCAACAAGAAAATGATGGATTTTAAGCAAACATTAGACCAAATGGACCTAGTGGACATCTATAAAACAATCCATCGAACAGGAGCAAAATACACATTCTTCTCAAATGCACACAGAACATTCTCTAGAATATATCATATGATACGATACAAAATTGGTCTTAATAAATTTAAGAAGGCTGAAATTATACCAATATATATTGTGACATCAATAGTATGAAAGCAGAAAATCTGGAAAATCTACAAGTATCTAAAAAATAAACAGCACACTGTTGAACATATACAAAATTGGTCTTAATAAATTTAAGAAGGCTGAAATTATACCAATATATATTGTGACATCAATAGTATGAAAGCAGAAAATCTGGAAAATCTACAAGTATCTAAAAAATAAACAGCACACTGTTGAACAGCCAACAGATAAAAAAGAAATCAAAAGAAAAATCAAAGCTTATAATCAAAATGAATAAAAATGGAAACACAACATATCAAAACTCATGGGACATTGATAAAGTAGGTCTGAGAGGGAAGTTTATGGTATTAAGTACATACATTACACCTGTGGCTGATTCATGTCACTGTATGGCAAAACCAATACAGTATTGTAAAGTAGAATAAAGTAAAAATAAAATTTTTAAAAAATGAAAAAAAGAAATTAGAAAGATTACCAAAAAAACCTAATTTTATACCTCAATTAACTAGAAAAATAAAAACAGCTTAAGTCCAAAATTAGCAGAAGAAAGAAAATAATGAAATCAAAGTGGATATAAATGAAATAGAAATCACATCAAAAAACAGAAAATATAAATAAAACTATTTTATTTTTTCAAAGATAAAACAAAAATGACAAAACTTTAATGAGACTAAGAAAGAGAGAAGACTCCAATAAAATTAGAAATCTAAGAGGAGAAGTGAAAAGTGACACTACAGAAATACATAGTATAATAAGAGACTACATGAACAATTAGAGAGATTGCAGGTGGCTCAGTGGCAAAGGACCTGACTGCCCATGCAGGAGTCACAGGGAGACACAGATTCAATCCCTGGGTTGGGAAGACCCCCAGGGGAGAAAATGCAGCCCACTCTGGTATTCTTGCCTGGAAAAATCCCATGGGCAGAGGAGCCTGGCAGGCTACAGTCCATAGGGTCACAAAGAGTTGGCACAACTGAGTGTACAAACAAAGTTACACACCAACAAATTCGATAACCTGTAAGAAAAAGATAAGTTGCTAGAACCATACAAACTACCACAAATGAGCAAGAAAAAGCAGAATGGCTGAACATGCACAGTAAGGATATTGAACCAGTAATCAAAAACCTCCCAATATAGAAGACCCCAGGACCAGATGGCTCCAATGACAAATTCAACCAAACATTTAGAGAAGAATTAATGCCAATCCTTCTCAAACTTTTCTAAAAACAACTGTAGAGGAGGCAGCACTTCTAAACCCACTGAACAAGACCACTATTACCCTTACCAAAGCCAAATAAGGACACCACAAGAAAAGAAAACTATAGCCCAGTATTCCTAATAAACAAGATGAAAAATGTCTCAAAAATATTAGCAAATCAAATGCAAAAACTCGTTAAAAGGATTATATACCATGATCAAGTGAGATTTATCTCTGGGATACAGGGGTGGTTCAACATGTAAAAATCAATAAACATGGCAAACCATATTAGTAACATGAATATGGTTTGGCTGAAGGTGACTCTACACATGGACATCACCAGATGGTCAATACTGAAATCATTGATTATATTCTTTGCAGCTGAAGATGGAAAGCTCTATACAGTCAGCAAAAACAAGACCTTGAGCTGATTGTGGCTCAGATCATGCTCTCTTTATTGCAAAATTCAGGCTCAGGGTGAAGAAAGTAGGGAAAACCACAAGGGCATTCAGGTATGACCTAAATCAAATCCCTTGTGATTATACAGCGGAGGTGACACATAGATCCAAAGGGTTATATCTGGTAGACAGAGTGCCTGAAGACCCATGGACAGAAGTTCACAACATTGTATTGGAGGTGGTGACCAAAACCATCTCCAAGAAAAAGATATGCAAGAAGGCAAACTGGTTGTCTGAGGAGACCTTACAAATAGCTGCATAAAGAAGAAAAGTAAAAGGCAAAGGAGAAACAGAAAGAAATGTACAAATAAATTCAGAGTTACAGAGAATAGGAAGGAGAGATAAGAAAGCCTTCTTAGGTCAAAGAAGAAAAGAAAAGCAATAAAATTGGAAAGACTAGAGCTCTCTTCAAGAAAATTGAAGATACCAAGGTTGTCTTTCCATTTTATGGAAAGTCGAATAAGCAATTTCAATGGAAGTTCAATTCAGTTGCTCAGTCATGTTAGACTCTTTGTGACCCCATGGGCTGTAGCACACCAAGCTTCCCTGTCCATCACCAACTCCAGGAGCTTGCTCAAACTCATGTCCATCCAGTCGGTGATGCCATCCAACCATCTCAACCTCTGTTGTACCCTTATCCTGCTGCCTTCAATCTTTCCCAGCCTCAGGGTCTTTTCCAGTGACGCAGTACTCCAGATCCAGTGGCCAAAGTATTGGAGTTTCAGCTTAGCGGAGGTGACACATAGATCCAAAGGGTTATATCTGGTAGACAGAGTGCCTGAAGACCCATGGACAGAAGTTCACAACATTGTATTGGAGGTGGTGACCAAAACCATCTCCAAGAAAAAGATATGCAAGAAGGCAAACTGGTTGTCTGAGGAGACCTTACAAATAGCTGCATAAAGAAGAAAAGTAAAAGGCAAAGGAGAAACAGAAAGAAATGTACAAATAAATTCAGAGTTACAGAGAATAGGAAGGAGAGATAAGAAAGCCTTCTTAGGTCAAAGAAGAAAAGAAAAGCAATAAAATTGGAAAGACTAGAGCTCTCTTCAAGAAAATTGAAGATACCAAGGTTGTCTTTCCATTTTATGGAAAGTCGAATAAGCAATTTCAATGGAAGTTCAATTCAGTTGCTCAGTCATGTTAGACTCTTTGTGACCCCATGGGCTGTAGCACACCAAGCTTCCCTGTCCATCACCAACTCCAGGAGCTTGCTCAAACTCATGTCCATCCAGTCGGTGATGCCATCCAACCATCTCAACCTCTGTTGTACCCTTATCCTGCTGCCTTCAATCTTTCCCAGCCTCAGGGTCTTTTCCAGTGACGCAGTACTCCAGATCCAGTGGCCAAAGTATTGGAGTTTCAGCTTCAGCATCAGTCCTTCCAAAGAATTTTCAGGACTGACTTCCTTTAGAATTCACTGGTTTGATCTCCTTGCAGACCAATGGACTCTCAAGAGTCTTCTCCAACACCACAGTTCAAAAGCATCAATTATTCCATGCTCAGCTTTCTTTATAGTCCAACTCTCACATCCATACATGACTACTGGGAAAAACCATAGCTTTGACTAGATGGATTTTTGTTGGCAAAGTAATGTCTCTGCTTTTTAATATGTTGTCTAGGTTAGTCATAGCTTTTCTTTCAAGGAGCAAGTGTTTTTTAATCTCATGGCTGCAGTCACATCTGCAGTGATTTTAGAGCCCAAAAAAAGAAAGTCTGTCACTGTTTCCATTGTTTCCCCATCTATTTGCCATAAAGTGATGGGACCAGATGCCATGATCTTAGTTTTTTGAATGTTGAGTTTTAAGCCAACTTTTTCACTCTCGTCTTTCACTTTCATCAAGAGGCTTTTTAGTTCTTCTTCGCTTTCTGCCGTAAGAGTGGTGTCATCTGGGTATCTGAGGTTATTGACATTTCTCCCAGCAATCTTGATTCCAGCTTGTGCTTCATCCAGCCCAGCATTTTGCATGATTTAAACTGAATATAAGTTAAATAAACAGGGTAACAATATATAGTCTTGACATACTCCTTTCCCAATTTGAAACCAGTCTGTATTCCATGTTTTGTTCTAACTGTTGGTTTCTTGACCTGCATACAGATTTCTTAGGAGTCAGGTAAGGTAGTCTGGTATTCGATCTCTTTCAGAATTTTCTACCGTTTGTTGTGATTCACAAAGTCAAAGATTTTGGTGCAGTCAATAAAGCAGCAGATGTTTTTCTAGAACTCTCTTATTTTTTTGATGATACAATGGATATTGGCAATTTGTTCTCTGGTTCCTCTGCCTTTTCTAAATCCAGCTGGAACATCTGGAAGTTCATGGATCATGTACTACTAAAGCCTGGCTTGGAGAATTTTGAGCATTACTTTGCTAGGGTGTGAGATGAATCCAGCTGTGGGGTAGTTTGAACATTCTTTGGCAATGGAAAGATAGACACGATAAATTACAGAAGTGGCAAGGACCTAACAGAGGCAGATATTAGAAGAGGTGGCTGGAGTACACAGTAGAACTATACACAAAAAGATGTAATGAACCGGATAAGCAAGACAATGTGGCCACTCACCTAGAGCAAACATCCTGGAGTGTAAAATCAAGTGGCCTTTAGGAAGCATTCCATTTGAGCTACTTAAAATCCTAAAAGATGCTGCTGCTAAAGTGCTGCACTCAATATGCCAGCAAATTTGGAAAACTCAGGAGTGGCCACAGGAATAGAAAAGGTCAATTTTCATTCCAAATACGGGTAATGCCTAAGAATGTTCAAACTATGGTACAATTGTGCTCATTTCAGACACTAGCAAGGTAATGCTCAAAATCCTTCAAGACTGGCTTCAAAATTACATAAACCAAGAGCTTCCAGAAGTAGCAGCTGGATTTATAAAAGGCAAAGAAATCAGAGATCAAATTGCAAACATCCACTGGATCACAGAAAAAGCAAAGGAGTTAAAAAATACAAAATCTGCTTCATTGACTATGCTAAAGCCCTTGACCGTGTGGATCAAAAAAAAAAAAAAAAAAACCACTGTGGAAAATTCTTAAAGAGATAGGAATACCAGACCACTTTATCTGTCTCCAGAGAAACCTGTATGCTGGACAAGAAGCAACAGTTAGAACCAGACATGGAACAACAGATTGGTTCAAAATTGGGAAAGGAATATGTCAAGGATGTATATTGTCACACTGCTAATGCAACTTATATACAGTGCACATCATGTGAAATGTTGGGCTGCATGACTCACAAGCTCAAATAAAGATTGAAGGGAGAAATATCAACAACCTCACATATGCAGATGATACCACTATAATGGCAAAAAATGAACAGAAACTAAAGAGTCTTTTGATGAAAGTGAAAGAGGAGAGTGAAAAACTTTGGCTTAAAACACATTTAAAAAACTAAGATCATGGCATCTGGTCTCATCACTCCATTTAAAAAGTGGAAACAGTGGCAGATTTAATTTTCTTGGGCTCCAAAATCACTGCAGATGGTGACTGCAGCCATGAAATTAAAAGACACTTGCTGCTTGGAAGAAAAGCTATGACAAAACTAGACAATGTATTTAAAAGCAGAGACATTAGTTTGCCAACAAAGGCCCATCTTATCAAAGTCATGGTTTTACCAGTAGTCATGTACGATGGGAGAGTTGGACCATAAAGAAGGCCAAGTGCTGAAGAACTGATGCTTTTGAACTGTGGTGTTAGAGAAGACTCTTGAGAACCCTTTGGACTGCAAGGAGATCAAACCAGTCAATCTTAAAGCAAATCAACCCTGAATATTTGTTGGAAGGACTGATACTGAAGCTGAAGATCCAATACTTTGGCCATTGATGCAAAGAACCAACTCATTGGAAAAGACCCTGATGTTGGGAAAGATTGAAGGCAGGAGGAGAAGGAGATGACAGAGGATGAGATGGTTGGATGGCATCACAAACTCAGTGGACATGAATTTGAACAAAATCTGGGAGATGGTGGACAGGGAAAAGTGGCATGCTGCAGTCCATTGGGTCACAGAGTGAGACATTACTGAGTGACTGAACTACAACTGGAACTATAATATTTTTACTTAACAGGCCCCAGATAACACAGTGGTAAAAAAATCTGCCTGCCAGTGCAGGAGACACAGAAGAGACAGGTTCAATGCCTGTGTCAGGAAGATTCCCCTGGAGAAGGAAATGGCAACTGGCTCCAGTATTCTTGCCTGGAGAATTCCATGGACAGAGGAGCCTGGTGGGCTACTGTCCATGGGGTTGTAAACAGTCGGACATGAGTGATCATGCAGGTACCTTGCCTACTAACCTTAATCTGTATTTATTTTCTCCCATGATGAAAGAAATATGTCTCAACAAAAACAAGAAACTTTTCGTCACCATATTATTGGGATAGATTCCTAGAAGTAGGATTGCTAGGTCAAAGTGTGAACATATATGTAATTTTGCTGTGTTAGTTGCTCAATCATGTCTGACTCATTGCAACCCCATGCACTGTAGTCCATCAGGCTCCTCTGCCCATGAGATTCCCCAGGCAAGAATAGTGGAGTGGGTTGCCATTCCATTCTCCAGGGGATCTTCCCTGATCCCAGGTCTCCCTCATTGCAGGCAGATTCTTTACCATCTTAGCCACCAGGGAAGACCTGAAAGTGAAAGTGAAAGTTGCTCAGTCATGTCCGACTCTTTGCGACCCCATGGCCTATACAGTCCATGGAATTTTCCAGGTCAGAATACTGGAGTAGGTAGCCTTTCCCTTCTCCACGGGACCTTCCCAACCCAGGGATCAAACGCACGTCTCCTGTGTTGCAGGTGGATTCTTTACCAGCTGAGCCACAAAAGAAGCCGAGGATTATTGGAGTGGGCAGCCTATCCCTTCTCCAGTATATATTCCTGACCCAGGAATCAAATTGTGGTCTCCTGCATTGCAGGTGAAATCTTTTCCAACTGAACTATCAGGGAAGCCCCAGAAACAGTCAATTTACTGGAGTGGGTAGCCCTTCCCTTCTTCAGGGGACCTCTCCAACCCAGGGATCGAACCCAGGTCTCCCACGTTGTAGAGGAATTTTTTACCAGCTGAGCCACAGGGGAAGCCCAAGGAAGCCCTAGGTATTGTCAAATCCCCCTTCATAGAGATTGAAGCAGTTTGCATTCCTATTACAAATACACAAGTATGTCTTTTTTCCCATTGAAACACCAAAAAAATATATTGTCAAATATTTGGACTTTCCCAAAGTAACCACTGAGAAATTATATCCTGTGTAGTCTTTTTTTTAATGAAAAAAAATATTTTTTAACTTTTTATTTTATATTGGACTATAATCAATTAATCACACTGTGATAGTTTCAGGTACACGGCAGAGCAACTCAGCCATACATGTACATGTGTCCATTTTCCCCCAAATTTCCCTCCTCAGGCTGCCATGTAACACTGAGCAGAGATCCTTGTGCTATAGAGTAAGTCCTTGTTTGTTATCCATTTTAGATTATAGAAGTGTCTACATATTAACCTCAGTTCCCTATTTCTTCCTCTCACCCTTCCTGCAGGTAACCAAAGTTTTTCTCTAAGTCCATGAATCTGTTCCTATTTTATAAATAAGTGCATTTATGCCATTTCTTTTTAGATTCTGCATATAGGGAATATCATATGATATTTCTCTTTCTCTGTTTGACTTACTTCACTCGTATGACAATCTGTAGGTCCTTGGTTCCCACAGAATTGCACCTAGGAATAAAATGAACAGCCATGGATTCAGTCTTCACAGTGTCAAAACAGTGAGGTTCCACCACCCCCAGAACTGCCCAGTATCTGTGGGAGGTTGTAACTGGCTTGTTTGAATAATGCTATAGGTTGGCAGGGAACTGAAACATCTACTTAGGAATAAATAGAAATGGCACCTGGTCTGCTTTATGAGAGGCTTGTTTGACTAGGAAACCTCATCCAGCAGGAGCAGAGTGGTAGTCATGAGGGACTTGAAGTTAGACCGAATGAGCCCCTGAGATTTCAAGTCGGCACACAATACACAACTTTAAGGTATTACAGTAAACACCTTAAACGTAAGGTATTTAAACTACAGTATCCAGTGAGTGTGGTTGCCTGGAGGAAAAGCACGTTTGAAAAACCTCCTTTGAAAAACCTCCTGAAGGAGCTCTTTGATTCATCTTTTGCTCAAGGCCACCCTACCTGTGACACATCCACCTAAGCAGCCTTGCGCACGAAAGACTTTACTCTGATGCTTTGCATAGATGTCTGAAATCTTCCACATGGAAAACCAACGGCTTATCTTAGTAATCTCATACAGAAACCAAAATAAAGATCCAAATAGGCTTGTGCAAATTGCACATATACAGATTGGTGATTAAATGAATATGTAACTATGAGACAGAATGCATTGCTTTATATCAAATGATAAATATAAAATGAATAATGAAACCACTTTAAACTGACAGACACCTTAAACTTGGTAAATGATTAAGCCTCTAATGGAACCATCACTGTGGAAGAAGACAAGAAATGTACGTTTATTTGATGAATGCATTTTGTAAATATCCAGTCATTAGCTTTCATAGTGTTCTATTTCTAATCTACATGTATCACGTCTTTTGTAAACCACCCTCATTCCTAGGTAAAACAATTTTCAGTGGTGGTCGAATCTTTGGTGATATTACTTCTACATCCACACTGACACTGACAGTCTCTGGCATTACAAAGCCTGTTAAAATGCTCCCCGCAAATGAGCAGAAATGTGTTGATGGGGTTTTCTGGATAGTTTTGTGTTGCTGAACTTTGGCACAGACTTTTAATTAGCCATTCATGCTCACAGGATTTCTTCCAGAAAATGGTGCAATAATATGCTAGCTTTCTGTTTGAACTGTTCAAATTAATTATCTGCCTTTGGTAGAAAACTCATATTTTACACAAATTTAATGCAGTATATGGACCTTGTCCAGTGGCTGTTAAAAAAGTATATAATTTTAAAGATCTTTAAAAGAATATATAAGCATTTGTAGTTTTGAATGCATATCATCTTACATATATTATTTTGTTTGGAGAATTTTAATAAAACAAATTCAACAAAAGATGGAAAATAGGATCATTTCAGCAGAAATAGTTTAGGCATTTAGAACCCCATAATTATATTATGTATCATAAAATTAAATTCTTCATGAATGGAGATTAAAGCAAAGTAATTATTTTGAGAAAATTTAAATTGACAGTTGTTCTTCAAGGGCTATACAATTCACTTGCAGTAATACAACCATTCTTTACTTAACTTAGATAAACAGATTTATTGATAAATAGAGTATTTGCTAAGCAGATACAGATAATAAAAATCTGCATTCATGGAATTTACAGTTTTGAGCATGATAGGCAAAGATAATAAATGAGAAAAAATGTTAACTACTGACTAGCACTATGCAATTATTAAAATTAAATGATAATGTTAAAAAGTGTGCTAGTTTAGATTACATGGTCAGGAAGATCTGAAAAATGGCATTTAATCTTAATTCTGACTCTTTGACAACAAGGAGATCAAACCAGTCAACCCTAAAGGAAATCAACCCTGAATATTCATTGGCAGGACTGATGATGAAGCTGAAACTCCAATACTTTGGCCACCTGATGCAAAGAGCTGACTCATGGAAAAGACTCTGATGCTGGGAAAGATTAAAGGCAAAAAGAAAAGGGGGCAGCAGAGGATGAGATGGTTAGATAGCATCACTGACCCAATGGACATGGATTTGAGCAAACTCCAAGAGATAGTAAAGGACAGGGAAGCCTCGCATGCCTGCCATTCTTGGGACCACATACCATCAGACATGATTTAGCGACTGAACAACACATGAAATTAGTCAGAGGAGTAAAGATAAGCACAATCTAGATGAGACTGATAAAGCAGGGTAAGGAGTGGATTCTATTCTGTGTGATGAGTGGTAATTAAAGAGTTAAAAACAAGGATGCTGTGGTCAGTCTGAATTTAAAAGGAGCCAGGATTGGAAGGCTGAAAGAGTCAAAACTGACACATCAGTAAGGTTGTGTGCAAAAGATTGGATATGTGACTATGAGAAAGAGAGAGAAATCAAAATAACTTGATTTTTGCCTTAAATCTTTGGGGGGACATATTCACTATGGTATTTACTGAAATAAGGAAGAAGAGTAAGGAGCAGATTTGAGGAAATAGGAAAAAAATTGGGCTATATTATGTTTGAGATACCTCTTCACTAAATGGAAATATCAAGGGACCAGTTGGTTCAATCAGGATTTTAGGTACGGTAAGGACTTGAGTCATCTTCTTAAAGATGGTATTTTAAACCATGCAAATGGATAGGGCCCTGGGAAATTTCAAAGTTTGAATTTGAGAGAAAGAAGAATTATCAAAGACAGAAAAGTATAACCAGTGAGTTAGGATAAAAAATAAGAGAACTTGAAAAACTTGTAAAAGTTTCAGTGCTTTATAAATGCAGTCCTTGCCCTATAATTAAAGATAATTGAATGACAATCATTTATCATGTAATCTTTCCTGCACTGCAAGGAAATGTTATATGAACTTTGTTTTTGTAGGTGCTGACTTCACTGACATGTGAGTGCATATGGAAAGCACATTAATTTGAACACAAATTTTTAGTTTTTGTCTACATATAATAGGACTAAAATGGATGAATAGTTAAACAGAGAAGCCTAGGACTAAAGTAGATGAATAGTTAAGAGCGAAGGCTTTTACATTATCAGGATATTCACAGAGGTCTTGTCCAATACTGTCTAGACCAGGTAAATCAGAAACATAATTAGCTATAGACAGGGTAGGAAAATATTTAAATATTTGTTTACATGTAGATGGGCTTCCCTGGTGACTCAGATGGTAAAGAATCTGCCTTCAGTGTGGGAGACCTGGGTTCAGTCCCTGGGTTGGGAAGATACCCTGGAGAAGAGAATGGCTACCCACTCCAGTATTCTTGTCTGGAGAATCCCCATGGATAGAGGAGCCTGGTGGGCTAGAGTCTATGGGGTTGCAAAGAGTCAGAATGACTGAGCAACTAAGCACATACATGTATATATGGGGCCTCCCTGGTTGCTCAGATGATAAAGAATCCACCTGTAACACAGGTTTGACCCCTGGGTTGGGAAGATCCCCTGGAGAAGCACGCAGCTACCCACTCAAGTATTCATGCCTGGAGAATTCTATGGACAGAGAGGCCTGTCAGGTTACACTCCATGGGGTCACAAAGAGTTGGACATGACTGAGCAACTAACACACACACATGTAGATATATAGATAGACACAAATACTTTTTAAATAAGAAGGCACAAACAATAAACAAGTTCATTATGGTTTACAATAATGTCTTCTGTGAGTCATTTTGACACATTGTGAGAAAAGGAGACAAGTTTAAGCTAAAGCTGGAGACACAAAAAAGGAAGGACTGGCTCCCTCTCATTTCAGTGCATGGATCCATGAGCCTGATTGAAAATGAAAAGAGGACAGACAAATGGTCACAAGAAATGAATAAACCCAGCCAATATTACTAGTCTATTTTCCACCTCATACACAGGGTAAGGGCTTCTCTTATGGCACAAGTGATAAAGAATCTGCCTGCTGATGCTGGAGACAAAAGAGATGCAGTTTCTATCCCTGGGTTGGGAAGATCCCCTGGAGGAGGAAATGGCAACCCACTCCAGTATTTTTGCCTGGAAAATCTCATGGACAGAGGAGCCTGGTAGGCTTCAGTCCATGGGGCAGGTAATGCCTGTGGGACAGGGCAACAGATTTGAAGTGGAAACGTATATGAAGGCATCCTGAAAACTGTAGGGGTAAAAGTACCAATATAGTAAAAAGTGCCTATTTTTTTAGATCCTGAACATACACCTGCATTTTAATTTTACTTAACTGTGTTAAAGAACACTTAACACTTAACATGTCTTATCAAATTTTAAGTGTAAAATACATCATGGTTACCTATAGACTCAAGGTTGCACAGCAGACATCTAGAATTTATTCATTTGCATAACTGAAACTTTATACACAGTGATTAGTAAGTCCCCATTCCAGCCTTCCTTAGCCCTGGCACCCATTATTCCACTCTTTGATTATATAAATTTGACTAATTTAGAGAGCTCCTATAAGCAGAATCATGCAGTATTTGTCCTTCTGTGATTTGCTTTTTTCATTTAACATGTCTTAAAGATTTATCTGAAGTATAGTTAACTGTCCTTTCTGTCCTTTTAAGACAGAAAAGTTATGAGAGGAAGCATACAACTAATGACTGAGTAGCAGCAGAAACAAGTGCTGGGGGAATGCAGAATGTGCTGTTCTGTGATTGAGTGGTACTCGAAGCCTGCTTCATTCCTTCCTGAGTTAAAATAATAATAATAATAATAAAAATCTGTCAGTCCCATATGAGCTCAATGTCAAGTTAATTACACAAAATATAAGACCTACTTAAGTTGCATTTGTTAACATTTTAGAAACATTCCAGTATTTGTGTGATCTTTTGCTGGAAGAGTAATTTATTATCAGGAAAATGGTAGACAAAACTAATTCATAATAGAAGTTCATAACTTTTAGAATAAAGTCTTGATAATAAAATTTCTGACAAATATTTAAGGTAATCAATTAGCATTTTTTGAGGAGATCAGTGATTGAAAGGTGTCATCTGTCTTATTACCTGCTACCCTCGAGTTATTTGCATTCATCTCATCCTATAGATGGAGGAGCCTGATAGGCTTGCAGTCCTTGGGGTCTCTAAGAGGCGGACACGACTGAGCGACTTCACTTTGACTTTTCACTTTCACGCATTGGAGAAGGAAATAGCAACCCACTCCAGTGTTCTTGCCTGGAGAATCTCAGGGATGGGGGAGCCTGGTGGGCTGCCGTCTATGGGGTTGCACAGAGTCGGACATGACTGAAGTGACTTAGCAGCCGCAGCATTTAAACTACCAACCCATTAAAGATAGAATGATTGACTCATTTCTACATCTCCCGGAACACCCTAAACAGAGCTTTGAATGAGCTGATATGCAGTAAATATTTAATGACTAAATTAGGAGAGATGCCCTCTCATCTAAAACAATTCATGTCAATTAATAAAAAAATTTAGTTAAAGCTGAAAGTCATTAACATACAATATGCTTTGCTTCAAACGTTGTATTTTTTTCATGTAATAGCTCTATTTTTAATTTTTTTAATTAATTTATTTTTTGTTGAAGGATAATTGCTTTACAGAATTTTTCTGTTTTCTATCAAAACTCAACATGAATCAGCCATAGGTATACATATATCTCCCTCCCTTTGGAACCTCCCTCCCATCTCCATACCCATCCCACCCCTCTAGGTTGATACAGAGCCCCTATTTGAGTTTCCTGAACCATACAGCAAATTTCCGTTGGGTATCTATCAGAAAGAGAAAGATAAATACGATATTATAACACATATACACAGAATCTAGAAAAATGGCTCTGAAGAATTTACTTACAGGGCAACAATGGAGAATCAGACATAGGAAATAGACTTATGGACATGGGGAGAGGGGAGGAGAGAGTGAGATGTATGCAAAGAATAACATGGAAACTTACATTACCAAACAGTATGTTTTAATAAAGAATGTCTGCCTGCAACTCAGGACACCCAGGTTCAGTCTTTGGGTCAGGAAGATCCTATAGAGAAGGAAATGGCAACCACTCCAGCATTCTTTCCTGGAGAATTTTGTGGACAGAGGAGCCTGGTGGGCTATAGTCCATGGGATTGCAAAGAGTCAGACACAACTGAGCAAGTAACACACACACATACAGGAACATATTAATTCCCTGTTTTTTATATGTAGACACAGGTCATGTTTCCTGTTGTTGCTTATATAAACCACCATAACACAGAGGAGGGCATGGCAACCCACACCAGTATTTTTGCCTGGAGAACCCCCATGGACAGAGGAGCCTGGTGGGCTACAGTCCATATGGTCATAAAGAGTCAGACAGCGCTAAAGTGACTTGGCATGCTAGCACTGTAACACATTGGTATATGATTTCAGATTTTTATTTCTTTAAAATGGAGTTAAAACTTAAAGACTCCTGTAAAGCAAGCCCAATGCAGAATTGGAATTAGAATGTTCTCTCAATTTTGTGAGATTTCTTGCTTAAAGCTAAAGTAAAAGCAATTTGTAAACAACTTACTTTAACCAAACTTTTCAATTTAATTTCAATTTAATTTTATAATAGCAACTCTCTTCCTTTTAAAATTCATATTTCATTGTTTTCAGTTCAGTTCAGTTGCTCAATTGTGTCCGACTCTTTGTGACCCCATGAACCACAGCACACTAGGCCTCCCTGTCCATCTCCAAATCCTGGAGTCCATCCAAACCCATGTCCATCGAGTCACTGATGCCACCCAACCATCTCATCCTCTGTCGTTCACTTCCCCTTCTGCCCCTAGTCTTTCCCAGCATTAAGGTCTTTTCAAATGAGTCAGCTCTTTGCATGAGGTGGCCAAAGTATTGGAGTTTCAGCTTCAACATCAGTCTTTCCAATGAACACCCAGGACTGATCTCCTTTAGGATGGACTGTTTGGACCTCCTTGCAGTCCAAGGGACTCTCAAGAGTCTTCTCCAACACCACAGTTCAAAAGCATCAATTATTCCGTGCCCAGCTTTCTTCACACTCCAACTCTCATATCCATACATGACCATTAGAAAAACCATAGCCTTGACTAGACAGACCTTTTGGGGGAAAGTAATATCTCTGCTTTTCAATATGCTAGGTTGGGCCTCCTGGTGGCTCAGATGGTAAAGCATCTGCCTTCAGTGCGGGAGACCCGGGTTTGATCCCTGGGTTGGGTAGATCCCCTGGGGAAGGAAATGGCAACCCACTCCAGTACGCTTGCCTGGAAAATTCTACGGACTGAATTCTACAAGCCTGGTAGGCTACAGTCCATGTCCCTTCTGCCCCTAGTCTTTCCCAGCATTAAGGTCTTTTCAAATGAGTCAGCTCTTTGCATGAGGTGGCCAAAGTATCAGAGTTTCAGCTTCAACATCAGTCTTTCCAATGAACACCCAGGACTGATCTCCTTTAGGATGGACTGTTTGGACCTCCTTGCAGTCCAAGGGACTCTCAAGAGTCTTCTCCAACACCACAGTTCAAAAGCATCAATTATTCCGTGCCCAGCTTTCTTCACACTCCAACTCTCATATCCATACATGACCATTAGAAAAACCATAGCCTTGACTAGACAGACCTTTTGGGGGAAAGTAATATCTCTGCTTTTCAATATGCTAGGTTGGGCCTCCTGGTGGCTCAGATGGTAAAGCATCTGCCTTCAGTGCGGGAGACCCGGGTTTGATCCCTGGGTTGGGTAGATCCCCTGGGGAAGGAAATGGCAACCCACTCCAGTACGCTTGCCTGGAAAATTCTACGGACTGAATTCTACAAGCCTGGTAGGCTACAGTCCATGGAGTCACAAAGATTCAGACACAACTGAGCGACTTCACTTTCACTTTCTTTCAGGTTGGTCATAACTTTCCTTCCAAGAAGTAAGCATCTTTTAATTTCATGGCTGCAGTCACCATCTGCAGTGATTTTGGAGCCAGAAAAATAAAGTCAGCCACTGTTTCCAGTGTTTCCCCATCTCTTTCCCTTGAAGTGATGGGACTGGATGCCATGATCTTTGTTTTCTGATTGTTGAGCTTTAAGCCAACTTGTTGACTCTCCTCTTTCAATTTCATCAAGAGGCTGTTTAGTTCTTCTTTACTTTCTGCCATAAGGGTGGTGTCATATGCATATCTGAGGTTATTGATAATTCTCCCAGCTATCTTGAGTCCAGCTTGTGCTTCTTCCAGCCCAGCATTTCTCATGATGTACTCTCCATAGTAGTTAAATAAGCAGGGTGACAAAGCCTTGACATACTCCTTTTCTTATCTGGAACCAACCCATTGTTCCATGTCCAGTTCTAACTGTTGCTTCCTGACCTGCATATAGGTTTCTCAAGAGGCAGGTCAGTGGTCTGGAATTCCCATCTCTTTCAGAATTGTCCACAGAATATTGTGATCCACACAGTCAAAGGCTTTGACATAGTCAATACAGCAGAAATAAATGTTTTCTGGAACTCTCTTGTTTTTTTGATGATCTAGTGTTTGTTGGCATTTTGATGTCTGGTTCCTCTGCCTTTTCTAAAAGCAACTTGAACATCTGGAAGTTTACGGTTCATGTATTGCTGAAGCCTGGCTTGGAGAATTTTAAGCAGCACTTTACTAGCATGTGAGATGAGTGCAATTGTTTTATTGGATATTTAATAAAAGTCATAATTATAATAAGTCATGTGTTTACTGTTTTTCTCTCCGGCTAAAATATAAACTACATGAAGATACAAAATTCATCAGTCTTGCTCATCAATCTACCTGAGGGGAAATGCAGGAGCAGCGGTAGTTTCATTCATTTTTATATAAATAATTAAAATACAGTTGGTAGAAACAGGACTGGAAACAGACATAACTGACTCTATTGTGTACATTAACCAAACTACAAAGGTGGCAGGAAGAGCCTCTGGGCTGTGAGCTTTCGGTTTATATCAGGCATCAGTCAGTATGTCATATGAAGGAAATAAAACTGTCATTTAATCTAGTGATGGTTATATGTTTCTTAATTTACAGAACTTCCCAATATTCCCCCACAGCAGCAAGACAAATAGCACTGTTAGCAACGTTAGAATAAATGATGCAAGAATCCTGAGAGCTTCAGCTGCCCAAGTCCCTGCCCAGCCATCCCAAGGGCTGAGGCACTCAATAACCCATTGGTGAACCCATTGCCACAGGTTGGGAAGCTCTGACTCAAAACTTCTACTTTTTTGACGTCTTTGGAAGTGGCCCAGATAGCATCACCTCCTACATCGTTGCTTTGCTGTAGATAGTAGAGCACTGCTATAGTCTGACAAAGTTTCCATTCCTTTCGGGGCCTAGTGTCTTGCTGGCTGAGTCCTTCAGGAAGTTGCTCTCAGTATCGCCACTTGCTGAAGCTTTATGTGCCTCCTGTATGTCTGCTAAGTCATGTCCATAAGGCACCTGGCTTCTCTGTTCATGGGATTTTCAGGCAAGAACACTGGAGTGGGTTGCTATTTCCTCCTCCAGGCCTTCCTGACCCAGGGATGGAAATCACGTCTCCTGCAGTGGCAGGCAGATTCTTTACCACTGAGCCACCTGGGGAGCCCTGCTGATGCTCTGGCTATCTACAAAAATGTGAGCCCGGTGCAGGCTCCTGCTGTGCCTTCCCCTGGAAATGTGCCTCCTGTTGGCATCCTTGTTCATTCAGTCAGGCTACAGCGATTCCTTCCCATGCAGAGAAGGCTGATCCTTCTCTCACTGTCACTCATTCAGGAATGTCCTGCAGCAAAACGGACTGAGCCCCAAATGCTGCAGCTCTAAAGAGGAGATATCTTTAGATGCGCCTGCATCATTTTATCTAAAGATGCACCCACTTTGGTGGAGTGGTAGCATCTGGATGGTACTCCAAATCAGCTCTCCCCCATAAAGATCCAGGACCTGGTATTCATTTCAGACTCTACTTTTCCAGCTTTTCTTTCCTAAAAATATGGCCTTGATTAGGGATCCCTTAGTCTATCAGAGGAATTTCTATATTTTTAATCCTGATAGAAAAGAGAAAGGACCGAATTTTTATAAGATTGAGCATGTTCAGGGTGGCATGGTCCTAGACAGGAGCCTACTTTGAATTAATCTCAAAATGAGATGGTACTGATTTGAACTAGAATGTGGCAATAAAAACAGAGCTAGGTGGACATATCATAGAGATATTTAGAAAACAATTTTAACAGGACTTGGTGACTGGACATTGGTCAAGGTTATGGGAGTCAGGATTTAGTTTAGGTGACTATATTGGATGCAGGTACTATTGAATGAGATAAGGATGGGGGTTTGGGATAGTAAGAGAAATAGGTTTAAAGGACATGTTGACTGTAACTTAAATTTGGAATATCCACATAAAGGTACCATATGGATCAGATCTAAGGAGAAAACTGCTTCATATAAAGCACTGACATATTTGAATGAAGCCATGCATAATTGAAGCCATGAAAAAATTAGCTCAAGAAAGTTCTGTAAATCATGTAAAAAGAAAAGAGGACTTTGTCTGAACTGCTAAATAACACCAAAATTTAAGGAATAGATAGAAAAAAAAAGATTTTAAAAAGTATTCATAAGTGGAAAGTTTAGAAAGTTAGGAGAAATATTAAGGAACATAAAGGATAAAAGCACTTCAAAAATAGTGGTCAAGAAGGTCCAGTGCCACTGAAAATACCCACTGGATTCAGCTGCTGCTGCTGCTGCTGCTGCTGCTGCTGCTGCTGTGTCACTTCAGCCATGTCCAACTCTGCGTGACCCCATAGATGGCAGCCCACAAGGCTCCTCTGTCCCTGGGATTCTCCAGGCAAGAACACTGGAGTGGGTTGCCATTTCCTTCTCCAATGCATGAAAGTGAAAAGTGAAAGTGAAGTCACTCATTCAGCTAGAAGATCACTAATTACTTTTCAAGAGGAAGTAGACTGAAATGGTAAGATATTGCCTTTGTCTACTGATTCCAGAACCCACAGGTTTTAAAAGATGAAACAGACTGTGTTTGAGAGAACTGAAGGAGTATTCTTAAAATAGAACTAGCCTCAAATTTTGGACAATAAAAGAAAAATTCAATAAAGAAACAGAGGGTTTGTCTTTATTATCAGAAACAATAGAGAGAAGGGTGGAAAAGTTTGATCAGAATAACAAATTAAGTCAAGGGGAAAGAACATAGAAGTGAACAGCACTGTGTGAAAGATGAATCGGGATTAAATTTTTGAGAAACAAAAAAGAATGGCATACAAAAAAGACATCACGAGTTTAGTTGTCTACGAGTTCTACAAATGAGTAAGTTCTAGGAGAAATTAAATGGATGAGGGTGTGAAAAAAAGAAAGCAAGGCAAGGAAATTCCCTGGAGCGGCAGAATAGGTGTGTCCTATAGGTGTGTCCTGACCTGGTGGGGAGTCCTGCTGAGAGGAAATAGCACTGGAACTACTTTGCACATGACTCTCACTCATATTTAATAAATCCAGAAGACTTTGATGGTAAAGAAGATGCTATACTCTGAATGCAGTCAGAAAAAAAATCCTGAATATTTGCATAAGACCTCAGAAAAAGTCTTTGAGTTGCATGCTTCTAGCACAGTCTCCTGGGGAACAACAACTGGTCTTCCCTGGGCTCTTCTAATTCTTTCCTAAGTGTTCTTTCTGATTCATCTTCACCTCCTATAATCCGTCTTCTACCACTCTGTTATTCAGCATTCTAGAATGCAAATATGATTGCATCTGTTTCCTATTGCTTCATAACACACCACCCCATACCTCAGTGCCTTAAAACAATGGCATTTATTTACTTTAGGAATCTTGGGAGGTTATCTGGGCTGGCTTAAGCTGGCAGGTCTTCTGCCGGCCTCATTGCTCTTCAGTCAAATATTATTTGCAGTCAGCTGGGGATTGATGGTCTCACTCACATGTCTAGCAATTGGCTGATTGTCACTAGCTCTATGTTGGTCTTGCTTGGAATGACTGGAAGAACTGGAGCTCCTCTTCTTCCAGATCTATTTATTGAACTTTTACTATTACTTCAACTGTTGCCAACAAAGGTCCCTATATTCAAAGCTATGGTTTTTCCAGGAGTCATACACGGATGTGAGAGTTGGACCATCAAAAAGACTGAACACTAAAGAATTGATGCTTTCAAATTGTGGTTCTTGGGAAAACTCTTGAGAGTCCCTTGGACTGCAAGGAGATCAAACTAGTTAATCCTAAAGGAAATCAACCTTGAATATTCACTGGAAGGATCAATGCTGAAGCTCCAATACCTTGGTCACCTGATGCAAAGAGCTGACTCATTGGAAAAGATCCTGATGCTGGCAAAGACTGAAGGGAAAGAAGTTGGTGGCAGAGGATGAGATGGTAGGATGGCATCACCAACTCAATGGACATAAATTTGAGCAAATTCTAAGAGACCGTGAAATACAGGGGAGCCTGGTATGCTAAAGGCCATGGAGTTGCAGTCAGACACAACTTGGCTACTAAACAACAACAGCAAAATATCTTCAACCTGCATCAGATATCACTTCTCTGTGAAGCCTTAACTGACTCTACAAAACAGGTATTACACCAATCCTCAGGACTTTTATGAGCCACCACTCATATCTCTAATAGTGATTATTTCAATACATTATCATTGCTATTATACATGCACATGTCCTTACCAGACATTTAAGAGCAAGGACTTCATTTTTTCATTCCCTTTTCCTGTCATGGTGTTTGCCAGCATCAAAGAAACATTCAGTAAATATGGTTTGGGTAAAAGGATGTCTGATTATGTGTTTCTTTTACCTCCTTGAGGATTCAGAAGGGCTGATGGTATGGGGAGAGCTTTGCTGAGCGAGTTGCACTCCCAGAGTGAGTATAAACCTTCCCTGTAGTGTTGAACAGATCATTGCTTTTGGTGGCAGCCAAAGAACCTGCAGGATAAGGAATAAGCTAATCTAAAATACACTGAGGGGACTTCCTTGCTGGTCCAGGGGTTAAGACTTCACCTTACAATGCAGCAGCCATGGGCTCCATCCCTCAAGGAACTAATATCCCACATGTTTCATGCATTACAGCGGGAAAAAAAAAAAAGACAGATTAGAAGGAGAATGTGTGCATGCATGCTAAGTCGCTTAAGTTGTGTCTGACTCTTTGCAACTCTCAGGACTGTAGCTGACCAGGTTCCTCTGTCTGTGGGATTCTACAGGCAAGATTACTGGAGTGAGTTGCCGTGCCTCCTCCAGGGCATCTTCCCCACCCAGCAATCGAACTCATGTCTCTTAAGTTTCCTGCATTGGTATATGGGTTGTTTACCACTAGTGCCACCTGGGAAGCCCTATAAAAATAAAATACTTTTAAAAATAAATAAAATAAAATATACTGGAACAAAAATAGAGTTACTTTATAGACATGAATGTAGATTGATTTCCTTGAAATTAATTTAAGTGGTAGTATAAATAAATAATTAATGAATCACTTACCAGTGGACAGAAGGAATATTATGAATTATTGCATACTTCACAAAAGCAAAGGTATTTAAAAACTGCCGTGCCACTTTGTGATTAAAGTTTCTAAGCCAGACTATACAGTTTAAAGAAATAATACCAATCTATCCTTTTGTAGTGGTTGAGAAAACTAATACCATAACAGATGACATGAAATAATAGGGAAGTTAGCTCTTCTATAAGGAAAATCTGTATCATTAAATCCTAGCAGGCTCTTCATGGGTGTAGCCAACAACATCATCGTTATGGATTATGGGCCCATACATTGCCATGTTATTGCTGTTCAGTGACTAAGTCATGTCGAACTCTGCAACCCCATGGACTACAGCACACAAGGCTCCTCTGTTCTTCACTGTCTCTCAGAGTTTCCTCAAATTCATGTCCATAGGGTTGATGTTACTATGTAACTATCTCATCAACTAACAAAAAGAATACCTGAAAAAATATGCATAACTTCTTAATAAATGCATAAAGTTAGTTGAAGTTGCAAAATTAAAGCAGAAATGCAAATTGAATTTGTTTCAGCTCACCTGCCTCCATCTCTAGGTGTTTTGAATTTAGCGTGAAAAGATCTACAGTCTAAGATGTGAAAGTCTCTTTCCACATGTAGGAATCTTTTGTGAGCTACTATAAAGAACCTCCATGAACTAGTTACGCCCTGTGGAACCAATTCATTCACTTGCTGTATCTCACAGACATGGAGAAGGTAGGTGAGTCAAAGCTCAATACTGGTTTGTAATTCTAATTTCTAGCACATTACACTTGAACAACTACCTAGCATGGCAGCTGTCCTAGCTTGAATCTAAGTGAGATGCAGACTTTACTTGAATGTCTCTAGAGAATTGACGGAGCAGGAAAATAGTATTCTAAGAGGGCTTTTGCAAAAGAATAAATCCTGATGAAGGAAAGAGCCAAGCACAATGAGCTTACCTCAATAAGGAAAAGCAATGAAAATTAAAACCTTTGGACATCGGAAAAGTGGAAGTATCTCAAGCACACTGAAGTCTCTTACTTGGATTTGCCCCATGTTCTCATGCACTATGACTCATGATACATATTTCCAAAATGAGGAATTTTGAATTATTCCAAATACCAGTGAGCAAACAACAGTGATTCCCCGCCACCGTTCTAAAGCATGTTATAAAAAGGCAGTTTTGTGCTGTGAAGACTCCAGTCTTCAGTGATGGGTGCCTGGCAAGCCTCAGTTTTAGCTTTTGACTGGGATGGCCGTGTCCCTCTCTCCTCAAATGGCTTTTTCCAATCATGTTAGCTGGGGCCCCAAAAGGAGCATTCCAAGAAGAAAAAGCAGAAATTGAGGACCTTTTAAGGCCCAGCCTCAGACTCTCTACAGCACCCCTTCTGCTGCATTCTGTTGGTAAACACAAGTCACAGAGCCAACTTAGGATCCAGGGGAAGGGAACAGGATAGCCTTTCAATGGAGAGCATGACAAGGAATCCACGCTCATCTCACCGTGACATGGTGCGTGCTCGGCCGCTCAGTCGGGCCTGGCTCTCTGTGACCCCATGGACTGCAGCCCGCCAGGCTCCTCTGTCCATGGGATTCTCCAGGCAAGAGAACTGGAGAGGGTTGCCATGCCCTCCTCCGGGGAGCTTCCTGACTCATGGGTCAAACTCATGTCTCTTGTGCTTCCTGCATTGGCAGGCAGGTTCTTTACCACTATAAGGCACCCCCCAGAGACTCCTGGAAATATTTGAGGAGCACTTGATATAAAGTCAATGACTTACATTAGAAAGGGGAAGGAAATGTCAGTAGAAATGGATTATTAGTGTTAAAATACAAATTTATCTGTGGCTAGTAAAGCCTGGGAAAATTAAAAGAAAGCAAAGTTACTTGTAACATACCTTTATGGTCAGTTGATTTACCTGAACTATTCAAACAAAGTATTCATAACGCCCCAAGTGCCCACTGTCTGTGTCTCGGTGCCCATCCTTAGCACCACACTCTCAGCCCAGAACCTGTCAGCCAAGCACCTGACACTTTTTTCCTTGCTGACTCTGAGGCTACTATGGTTTAACTTCCTTCCTTTCAAACACTATCTTAAGAGAATACATTTACTCTGATCTTCCTGGCTGAGTGGAAAAACCATCTTGAGTACTGAAAGGGTTCTATTCCTCTTACCTCTTACTTCTTGGATTTTGAGCTGTTTCCAGTCACTACCTTGGGTCACACAGGAGAAGAAAGCTCATTTCACCTTTCCCCCTCTTGCCTTCCATGACTTCTCATTAGTTTGACTCCTCATTGCATCCAACAGTACAAAACTCTTGCTGACATAAATATGTATGTATATATATATATATATAATTATACACATATGTGGGCTTCTCTGGTGGCTCAGGGGTAAAGAATCTGCTTGCCAATGCAGGAGATGAGGGTTGGGTCTTCTGGGTTAGAAGGAAATGGCAACCTACTCCAATAGTCTTGCCTGGGAAATCCCATGGGATTGCAGAATCAGATATCACTGAGTGACTAAACAACAACAACACATATTGCATACTTCACAAAAGCAAAGGTATTTAAAAACTGCCGTGCCACTTTGTGATTAAAGTTTCTAAGCCAGACTATACAGTTTAAAGAAATAATACCAATCTATCCTTTTGTAGTGGTTGAGAAAACTAATACCATAACAGATGACATGAAATAATAGGGAAGTTAGCTCTTCTATAAGGAAAATCTGTATCATTAAATCCTAGCAGGCTCTTCATGGGTGTAGCCAACAACATCATCGTTATGGATTATGGGCCCATACATTGCCATGTTATTGCTGTTCAGTGACTAAGTCATGTCGAACTCTGCAACCCCATGGACTACAGCACACAAGGCTCCTCTGTTCTTCACTGTCTCTCAGAGTTTCCTCAAATTCATGTCCATAGGGTTGATGTTACTATGTAACTATCTCATCAACTAACAAAAAGAATACCTGAAAAAATATGCATAACTTCTTAATAAATGCATAAAGTTAGTTGAAGTTGCAAAATTAAAGCAGAAATGCAAATTGAATTTGTTTCAGCTCACCTGCCTCCATCTCTAGGTGTTTTGAATTTAGCGTGAAAAGATCTACAGTCTAAGATGTGAAAGTCTCTTTCCACATGTAGGAATCTTTTGTGAGCTACTATAAAGAACCTCCATGAACTAGTTACGCCCTGTGGAACCAATTCATTCACTTGCTGTATCTCACAGACATGGAGAAGGTAGGTGAGTCAAAGCTCAATACTGGTTTGTAATTCTAATTTCTAGCACATTACACTTGAACAACTACCTAGCATGGCAGCTGTCCTAGCTTGAATCTAAGTGAGATGCAGACTTTACTTGAATGTCTCTAGAGAATTGACGGAGCAGGAAAATAGTATTCTAAGAGGGCTTTTGCAAAAGAATAAATCCTGATGAAGGAAAGAGCCAAGCACAATGAGCTTACCTCAATAAGGAAAAGCAATGAAAATTAAAACCTTTGGACATCGGAAAAGTGGAAGTATCTCAAGCACACTGAAGTCTCTTACTTGGATTTGCCCCATGTTCTCATGCACTATGACTCATGATACATATTTCCAAAATGAGGAATTTTGAATTATTCCAAATACCAGTGAGCAAACAACAGTGATTCCCCGCCACCGTTCTAAAGCATGTTATAAAAAGGCAGTTTTGTGCTGTGAAGACTCCAGTCTTCAGTGATGGGTGCCTGGCAAGCCTCAGTTTTAGCTTTTGACTGGGATGGCCGTGTCCCTCTCTCCTCAAATGGCTTTTTCCAATCATGTTAGCTGGGGCCCCAAAAGGAGCATTCCAAGAAGAAAAAGCAGAAATTGAGGACCTTTTAAGGCCCAGCCTCAGACTCTCTACAGCACCCCTTCTGCTGCATTCTGTTGGTAAACACAAGTCACAGAGCCAACTTAGGATCCAGGGGAAGGGAACAGGATAGCCTTTCAATGGAGAGCATGACAAGGAATCCACGCTCATCTCACCGTGACATGGTGCGTGCTCGGCCGCTCAGTCGGGCCTGGCTCTCTGTGACCCCATGGACTGCAGCCCGCCAGGCTCCTCTGTCCATGGGATTCTCCAGGCAAGAGAACTGGAGAGGGTTGCCATGCCCTCCTCCGGGGAGCTTCCTGACTCATGGGTCAAACTCATGTCTCTTGTGCTTCCTGCATTGGCAGGCAGGTTCTTTACCACTATAAGGCACCCCCCAGAGACTCCTGGAAATATTTGAGGAGCACTTGATATAAAGTCAATGACTTACATTAGAAAGGGGAAGGAAATGTCAGTAGAAATGGATTATTAGTGTTAAAATACAAATTTATCTGTGGCTAGTAAAGCCTGGGAAAATTAAAAGAAAGCAAAGTTACTTGTAACATACCTTTATGGTCAGTTGATTTACCTGAACTATTCAAACAAAGTATTCATAACGCCCCAAGTGCCCACTGTCTGTGTCTCGGTGCCCATCCTTAGCACCACACTCTCAGCCCAGAACCTGTCAGCCAAGCACCTGACACTTTTTTCCTTGCTGACTCTGAGGCTACTATGGTTTAACTTCCTTCCTTTCAAACACTATCTTAAGAGAATACATTTACTCTGATCTTCCTGGCTGAGTGGAAAAACCATCTTGAGTACTGAAAGGGTTCTATTCCTCTTACCTCTTACTTCTTGGATTTTGAGCTGTTTCCAGTCACTACCTTGGGTCACACAGGAGAAGAAAGCTCATTTCACCTTTCCCCCTCTTGCCTTCCATGACTTCTCATTAGTTTGACTCCTCATTGCATCCAACAGTACAAAACTCTTGCTGACATAAATATGTATGTATATATATATATATATAATTATACACATATGTGGGCTTCTCTGGTGGCTCAGGGGTAAAGAATCTGCTTGCCAATGCAGGAGATGAGGGTTGGGTCTTCTGGGTTAGAAGGAAATGGCAACCTACTCCAATAGTCTTGCCTGGGAAATCCCATGGGATTGCAGAATCAGATATCACTGAGTGACTAAACAACAACAACACACACACACACACACACACACACACACACACACACATATTTTTGCAGCCCTGAACATCTAGAAAAATTTACTGAATCTCTAGAAAGGTAGGGGGGGAAAGACACATATGGAAAAAGATGAGAATAAAATATATGAAGCAACACTCAGAACCCTAGCCTAAGTCATGCCAAAAAGTCAGATTCTTAAAATCTTAATGCTAGTCTTGGATTCTTGACCTCATTCCCGGAGCACTACCACATATGCTCCTGGGAACTTGATTTTGTCGCTACTGCTGCTGTAGCTCACGTCTACCAAGTGGAATCTCCACTCCCTTTGCTTGCTTGAATCATTAATTACCCATGCGATCCCATGGTGCCTGCATTGGATAGGCTGATCCTACATCATCTGTACCCATTCTAGCTGGAAGAAAGGCTAGACCATTTATTTTCAGATTATGTTCAGGAAGGAAGTGATTGGTGTCTACCATGACTCATGACGTGAGCAATCCCCCATAAAGAGAAATGAGATGATTACCAGGGAATGAAACCAAAATAATTAATATAATTCATCCCATGAACTGTTTAGTATCCACATACAACTTTCTTCAATTTTTTAAAGTTTAAAAAAGTGCTTCTGCACAATTAATGCCTTAATTATCACCTATATGCTGGAGGCACCTATAGCCCTTATTTAAGGAGGGATGATCCAAATTTTAATCAATGTTCTGCTTTAAGTCCTAGATCTCTTACAACTTTAGGTCTGCTGTGATCCATTTCAATGTTCTCTGACATGTGTACTAAACTGTACTAAACTGTTAATAGAACAACAACCTGATATAAAAGAATATATACCAAACTACCTGACCTAAAAGGAAATAAGAGGAAACACACATGTATTAGATCGCCAGAAAGCACTTGCTGAAGTTTCTTCATTTCATCTTATGGAAAAATCCAAATGAATGTTTTGGCCAACCATACACACACACACACATACACACACACACACACTAATGTGGTAAAGAAGAAATTTGTGGGAGAAAACTTAATCCTATCACTATAGCTATTCATAAAGGCTTTTTTTTTATGACTCCTTGCCTTTTTCTCCTTCTTATAATTTTTCCCAGCAGCTAGCTGGTCAGTTTCCCAGTAGAGGAATCGAATTCTAATTTCTAAAGGGCCCCGTTGGAACAGCATTAAATTTAGACCACTTGCCAAGGCAGTACTATAGAGCTGCCAAGATATCTGGTGAATTCTATTTAGAGACTTCACATTTTTTAAAGTACATCATCTATGTTAGCACCTTTGATGGTCAAGATCCATCATTAGAGCCACATCATAGCCCTCCTTTTCAATGGATAATTTCAGTGGCTTGAGGAATCCAAAATGGTGAGGTAGAAGTTTTATCCTCTAATTTAACATAAGGGACACTTGCTGTGTCCCTTAGTAGAAGCATTTCTCCCTGAATACAAACACCTCTGCACTAGCATAGCATTTTAGGGACAGGAAAGGAAAGATTTCTAACCATAATCAAATGTTATTAAGAACATGTGATACCCAGTTCCACCCACTAGTTCCTCAATACAGGAGCAATACAACATCCTGTGTTAGTTGCTGGTTAAGTTTATCAGTAGGGAGCTCCCCTGGTGGCTCAGTGGTAAAGAACCCACCTGCCAAGCAGGAGACACTGGTTCAATATCTGGGTCAGGATGATTCCCTGGAGAAGGAAATGGTAACCCACTCCAGTATTCTTTCCTGGGAAATCATGGGCAGAGAAGCATGGAGGACTGCCATCCACAGGTCACAAAGAGTTGGACATGATTTAGTGGCTAAACAGCAGCAGCAGCAAGAGTATCAATGTGTTCTAGAGGACAATATCCTACACACATGATTGTGACTTCTCAACAAACATGATAATTATTTGGCCATCTCCTTATTCTGAAAGATCAACAGCTACAGGGGCCCCCAATCTCCAGGCCACAGACTTGTACCTCTGGTCAGATCAGCAGCCACATTAGATTAGAAATAAAATAAAGTGCACAATAAATGTAATGGGCTTGAATCATCCCAACCACTCCCTGCTCCTTGGGTCCATGGAAAAATTGTCTTCCATGAAACTTGTCTCTGGTGCAAAAAACTCAGAAACAACTAAAGAAGATCATGGAGTTTGTGGTAAAATTTGTGAATCTGATGGGCAACTGCTCACTAAATTGAGTTCCTTGGTCAGGAGCAAGATTGTGTGGATACTTCATGATGTTGTAAAAGGAAATCAGTAAGTTTATGGTTTGGCAAATGCATGAAAAGCAGAGCAAGGAAATCCCAGAGCAGAATAATTCTCCACAGTGGTGGAGTCATGTCTGACTCATTGTAACCCCATGGACTATAGCCTGCCAGGCTCCTCTGTCCATGGGATTTTCTAGTCAAGAATAGTGGAATGGGTTGCCATTTCCGTCTCCTGGGAATTTTTCAGACTGAGGGATCAAACCCAGGTCTCCTGCATTGCAGATAGATTCTTTAACAAATGAGCCAGTGGAAGTAGAAGTGTCTAAAATAATCAACCTTCAATTCTATTTCTACTTTAGGGTCATATTTTCCACATACTTCTCAACAGTTTTCTCCACTAATGGCCTTCTGATGAGCTTTCATGTAGAAGCAAATAGTCTTACATCCAAACACATATTGATTATATATTTTACTTCTTTTTTCATTCTCCTTTTAATTTCCTTCACTTCCCCACCAAATATTAGCCATGGCCTCATAAACAATATAGCTACTCAGCTCAAGACGTTTTTTGTAGTCCAGGCATATGAACAATGTGGGCTTTCCTTGTGGCTCAGGTGCAATGCAGGAGACCCAGGTTCAGTGGTTCAATCCTGGGTTGATAAGATCTCCTGCAGGAGGGGATGGCAACCCACTCCAGTATTCTTGCCTGGACAATTCCATGGACAGAGGAACCTGGTAGGCTACAGTCCATGGGGTGGCAAAGAGTCGGACATGACTGAGTGACTAAGTACAGCGCAGCACA
The DNA here is from genome assembly GCA_006408675.1 of Madoqua kirkii. Classification (NCBI taxonomy): domain Eukaryota; kingdom Metazoa; phylum Chordata; class Mammalia; order Artiodactyla; family Bovidae; genus Madoqua; species Madoqua kirkii. The sequence goes on from SJYC01133212.1 coordinate 37,107, forward strand.
GCACTCCAGGTTCTGAAGTTCTGCCCAGTGGGAAGACTTTCATTTTCCTTCAAAGCATACCCTGCGTAAGCTATGATATTGCAACAATACATTTCCGTCATGCTAGGCCCATTTTTCCTAGCAACTCTTCATGAGGCTAAAAGATGCAAGCTGAGGGAAGGACAGCATTATGGCAAAATAGAAATATCCAAGCCACTTACACAATTATTTTTTTTCAGAATCCTGCTTATAACACAAAGTTTATAAGTCCCTTTTATTTTCTGAAATTTGCCTTTACCCTCTGTCACCCATGTGTCTTTTCAAAATGAAAGCAGAATACATCTGATATTTTTCTGCTTTGGGAGTAGAGAAAAAGAGGGTCAGCCAGTCTGAGAGTTGCATATCAGGAGCTAGGTGCTCCATTTATTTGCTCCCATTGAAAGGCCACATCTGGAAACTGCAGCTGCTACAGGAGTAACCATCTGATTAAGCTTCCAGCAATTCACTATCATTCTCCAAGTTCATATCCAGCCCCTGTAAGCAATAGGCAAGCTGGAAGATTAAAAGCAAATGTGAAGAACTCATTACCCCTGTTCCTTTCAAAACTGAAAATGGCACTGATACTCGTATTTCCCTTAGATGTACTATTTATTAGGGAGATGGAGCTCCAGAGGTTTCCACTTAGTCCTTTTTAGCATAATAGCTCTTGTTCTCTAGGGCAGGAAACAGAAGAATGGATTTTGCCTATTGCTTACTTGTACACTTGAGTGCAGAACAATAACCACAGTGGAGCATCAAGGTCCCACAGGGCCTGGCATGTGGCAGAGGAACCAAGACCCCACTTGTGTCTGACTCGCAGGGCATTCTGGGCCCCCAGGAATTAGAATGAACACAGATCTAGTAACAACAAAAACAGAAAGCTTCTGAAGTCTTGGAATAGCCCTTTTCCTTGTGCCAACCAAAAACCTTTGAGCTAACTGATAACTGAGCACAGACCTTTAAAAAGGCTAGAAATCAGAAACTCTGTTAGTACTTTGCAATGGTTGTATATTCAAAGACACTACTTTTTATTCAAGACCCCTGGGTGTGTGAACTGACTCAAGTGTGGAACTGGACATGGTTCTATGAGTGTCAAAAGATGAATCAAGTCAGCTTTCTGTTCACCAGATCAGGAAAATTTCCATTTATACATATCAAATGCAAACTTTGGAGGTTTCCCATCCACTTTAGTCCTAAGGTCCCGTGATTAATTTGGCGATACCAAAAATCCCAGTTGGACTAATCACTGTTGTCGTTAGGGAGGCTTTGCAGACTATTGCAATAACTGCAACAATTGGTGTAACCATGTCATAGGCTTAGCTATTCATAGCTGCTCCACGTGAGGAATCATGGTCCAGCGATGTAAAGAACCAGAGCTACAGAGTAGCCTAGACATTAGATATGGCTAGGTGGAAACTGCTCCTTGCATCCTGTTACCTCCGCTGAAGTCAGAGAACCCACTTCACAGCAATATTTCCACTGTTTCGGGCTTAGAGAGAACAACTGTAAAAATGATCTTCAAGCACGCCTGTTAGTCACCCAATGCCTTGGTGAAAGTATATGCTAGGCCTTCTTATGGGACATAACTTGGGGATGGGTGGACAGGTTACATATTAATCTTTCCTTCAACATACCCATCTTTATAAGTCATTAATTTCTCTGCATTAATTCTCACAGTGTGTGTGTGTGTGTGTGTGTATATGTGTGTGTGTGTGTGCTTAGTCAGTCATGTCCAACTCATTGTGAGCCTATGGACTGTAGCCCATCAGGCTCCTCTGTCCATGGGATTTCCCAGGCAAGAACATGGGAGTGGATTGCTATTTTGCTATTTCCTTCTCCTCCAGGGGATCTTCCTGAAGCTGTGTCTCTTGCAGCTCCTTCACTGGCAGGTAGATTCTTCACCAGCTGAGCCACCAGGGAAGCCTCCAATTCTCACATTATCATCACCTAAATGAATTTTAAGTATCAACACCTGGGTCCTAATCCTGGACGTTCAATACGATTGATCTGAGTTCACCTGAGCATTGGTATTTTCCAAACATTCCAGGGGATTCTAACACAGAGCCAAATCCAGACCCACTGCCACCATTTCCCTATGGATGCATAGCCTAAAAGCACTCTTGCTATTAGGCTCCATAACGATCAGGATTCTAAAATCAAGCAATAGAATCCAACTCCAGTTCAAGCAATGATATATAGTGAAATGACCAAGTACCTCACAGGATTGCAGGGAACACTATATAAAACATGGCTTGGAAAAAGACACAGAGAATAAGGCAGGCATCATGCAGGATTAGTGTAAAATCCTGCAACAAAACTAGTCTGGTTTGTACATCACAGCTTACTCTATAACAACAGTGGATCACGAGAGTTGGAGGTTGCTACTGTCCTACTCTCTGTAGCCCTGGGTCTTTATATCACTGCATCATGATTCCTCACCTGAAACAACTATGACTAGTTAAGCCTGTGACATGGCTATACCTCTTGTTGCCCAGAAGACTGGGAGAGGAAATATCTGCCATTTTCTATATTTTACAGGAAGGCACTCTCTGGATTGTGTCAATATTCAAGATAAATTACTCCAAAAATATCAAAACACGGTTCAGCTGCTAGGTGGCCAAAAAATGATACATATTTCCCATATCATGTCATGACATCATAATGAAACATATCAATATGTAACACCACTAGGGAAAGAAAAATTATGTGAATAGATATCTTGAAACTTTTACTTCACATGTGATACACATTTAATGTTAACTATAAAAGTTTAAAATCTTTCTAAAATAGGTTATACATTCTTTCCTACTTACAGGTGATATAAAATGAAATTTAAATTTGCGTTACTGAAATCATTTGGAACAGCAAGTGTTAACTTAGGGTATAAAACCATAGTCACTAAGGTCCTGATAGCCTTCTACGATCCCATTAAAAGGTCCCAAATGCTAGAGTTGTAGGGTCCTGTGCTTTATATTTTTTCTTCCCCTTGGCTTCCAGGTTCTTCTATTGTGTCTCTTTTAAGTAGTCCAAGTGTTTTTAATTTTTCCTTTCTAATCTTCTGTAGCTTGGAAAAACAAGCAACTCTGAGAATTGGCCTATAATAAATTAGGAGACTTTACATGGTCTGAGCCTTGGGTATTTCTATGATTAAAGTGAAAGCAAAGACATTAGTCACTCAGTTGTGTCCAACTCTCTGTGACCCCATAGACTGTAGCCCACCAAGTTCCTCTGTCCATGGACTTCTCCAGGCAAGAATACTGGAGTGGCTTGCCATTCACTTCTCCAGGGGATCTTCCTGACCCAAGGATCAAAGCTGGGTTTCCTGCATTGCAGGCATATTCTTTACCATCTGAGCCACCAGGAAAGTCATAAATTTACTTCTGCTATTTTGAACGCTCAGGAGGCAGTTCTGTTTACTTCTGTGGTTCCCAGGTAACTAGTGACATTAGGTAATAGAATCCCCACTTGCATGAAAAAGAAAAGAAAAGGAAATATTCTTTGGTAAGATTCTATGAGAGCCACTTTGAAGACATAATCTCATTGGAGCTTCACAACAACTCTTTGGGGAAGGTTTTACAGAAGGAGAAATCTGAAGCTGGAAGGTTCCAAGACAGATTAAGAAATAGAGTCTATTTCCCTTCCTTTTAAATCTTAGCTGGACTTTGTGTTTCCCTTGATGAAAAGAAAGTGACAGACGGGATGTCCTGGAACTTCTAAGGCTGAGTCAAAAGAAGGCTTGTGTCTCCTGCCTGGGTCCATTGGGATGTTCACCCTGGGAAAAGCTATCTTCCATGTAAGCAGTTCAGCTCTCCTGGGACTGACATGCTGAAGACATCAGGCACTGCTGTCCTCTTGCATAGGCCTACCTGAGTCACCTTCCAGTCATCCTCAACACGGTGCCCGCCATGCACAAGAAGCCACACGAGCCCATCCACCACCTGAATACCACTGAGAGACAGTCAATGCTACTTGAAGCTAGTGAAGCACCAGTTGGGCCCACCCAAATTCCTGACCTGCAAAATCATGAGGTATAACAAAAAGTGTTGCTTTGAGTTCCTTGGTTTCTGGGTAGGTTTTACACAGAGCAATAGATAACCAGAAAAGATATTAAGTAAATTGATTGGTTCTTTTAGCTAAAACATGTGTTCAAATCAAGAGTCAAACTCAGATTGTTTTAACATCCTTTAATTTCATAGTGGGCTTTCCAGGTGGTTAAGTGGTAAAGATCCACCTGTAATGCAAGAGATATAGGTTTGATCCCTGGCTCAAGAAGATCCCCTGGAGAAGGCAATGGCAATCCACTCTAGTATTCTTGCCTGGGAAATCCGATGGACAGAGGAACCTGTGGACTACAGTCATCCATGGGTTCACAAAAGAGCTGGACATAACTGAGTGACTAAAAAACAATTTCATACTGCCTTAATGAGCGACGAGGATATTTATACTTTGAAATTATTTTTTAAATAGACAAAATGTCAAAGTATTTTTTCTGTTGTAGTATCCCAATTTTGTATAAAGCTTATAACTTAAAAAGTGTCACACTTTCGCTTATCTTTCATTCTTACAACCATGCATTTAAATAAATCCTATTGTTTCTATTTTATAAAAGAGGAGGCCACAAACAAATGAAACTATATCTCCAGTCTGGGTTCTCTTACTCCAAACGGGAAACTCTTACCATTAAATTAAAATACTTTTTCATCTTTTCCATACTGGGTCCTCCATAATGAAATTTTTAAAGACAAAATAATCTATCTTCAGTTTGGGTTCAAGTGGAGGGCTTAGTGTTATTGCTATCTTCATGCCAAAATAAAACTTCAGGATGAGAAAGCAGAAGTTTATGCCAAGGAAATTAATACTGTTACTTTCAGTTCCAATTCTTACTTTAAGTTTTATAGTATCCCATTTACTAAAGTTGTCCTTTCCTGCACTAAATAGTTTCTACTCAGCCGAGAAATCCAGAAAGTGTTTCTATCAGCAAAATGTTCATTAGCCCCTTTAAATGCTAAAGTGATGTAGTTGATGGCAGTGGGCATTGATATTAAGTTCCATCCTTTCCAATTAAAATATTATATTCCTCTTCCTGATCATTCTTTTAGACCCTAGCTGATCTTTGTGTTCATTTTTATGACCAACCCTACTTGTCTAAAAACTATGAAATCAATAAATGAGCTAGACAATTAAGAGCAGTAGACATTTCTTTAAAGTTTCAGACTATACCTTACCCATTTCTAGTGAGTTTTTTTTTTAAAGAAAACATCCATTTTTAAAGATACCATTAACTGCCTTAAAACATTTTCAAATGAGCAAAAGAATACATTCTAAATAAACCAGAATAAAAATAAGCTTCCATTTACACTGTTATTTATGTGGATGATGGAATAGTAGATGTCACCTTAGTTCAGTTCAGTCGCTCAGTCGTGTCTGACTCTTTGTGACACCATGAATCGCAGCACACCAGGCCTCCCTGTCCATCACCATCTCTCGGAGTTCACCCAGACTCAAGTCCATCAAGTCCATGATGCCATCCAGCCATCTCATCCTCAGTCGTCCCCTTCTCCTCCTGCCCCCAATCCCTCCCAGCATCAGAGTCTTTTTCAGTGAGTCAATTCTTCACATGAGGTGGCCAAAGTACTGGAGCTTCAGCTTCAGCATCATTCCTCCCAAAGAAATCCCAGGGTTGATCTTCAGAATGGACTAGTTGGATCTCCTTGCAGTCCAAGCACTCTTAAGAGTCTTCTCCAATACCACAGTTTAAAAGCATCAATTCTTCGGCACTCAGCTTTCTTTATAGTCCAACTCTCACATCCAGACATGACCACTGGAAAAACCATAGCCTTGACCAGATGGACCTTTGTCGGCAAAGTAATGTCTCTGCTTTTCAATATACTATCTAGGTTGGTCATAACTTTTCTTCCAAGGAGTAAGTGTCTTTTAATTTCATGGCTGCAATCACCATCTGCAGTGATTTTGGAGGCCAAACACAGAAGTCTGACACTGTTTCCACTGTTTCCCCATCTATTTCCCATGAAGTGATGGGACCGGGTGCCATGATCTTCATTTTTTGAATGTTAAGCCAACTTCTTCACTCTCCTCTTTCACTTTCATCAAGAGGCTTTTTAGCTCCTCTTCATTTTCTGCCATAAGGGTGGTGTCATCTGCATATCTGAGGTTCTTCCCCCTAAATCCACCTCACAACACTGTAGTGAACAAATATGCTTCATCTCCTTGTACAGTTAAAATCTGGCCAGAACTTACAGACATTCAGTGCACAGTGCACTATTCAGGAACTTACTGTGAAAAGTACATCTAGAAAACAACCAGGTAAAGGAATATCAGGTAGAATCCTGAAATTATTTTTTTTTAATTGCTGGACATTGTTTTGTTGATTGACAAGGATAAAAACCCAGAAATTGAAAAGAGCAACCTCCTATATATGGGCATTTGCCATCTACCTCCATAAGGATTAAATCATGTTCTGATTTTCAACACCTTCTGAAAGGAGTTCAGAAAAGTATCTCTGAACTTCTCAGAAACGAAGCACTATGTACTCAGAGAAACAGGCAGAACAGTTCTTCAGGTAGTTGAATATTTTCAGGAGCTGACTTTATGAATCCAACCCTTATATCTCCTCATGTTTACAAAAGCACTAAAAACCCTTCATGGTGACATATGCTTCTCAAGGTTAGCGATAACCTTCATGAGACTAGCAGAAGGCTGCAAAAAAAAAAAAAAAAAAAAGTGCTTGATTGCATGTATTCCCCCTTCACCAAAATCACATATATACTGATCTTCCCCTCTGTCCCTTTGGAATACTCTCAGAGCTCTTAAAAGTTGTCTCCCTGGCTATAGTCCTCATTTTGCCCCAAGTAAAACTTAACTCACAACTCTCATTTTGAGTATCTTTTTACGTTGACAGTTTTGGGAAGGTCTGTTTGATTAAAGGGAAGTTTTACCCTAAGGGTATAGAGTTAAGGAGATGAAGCTGACACAAAATGCAAGTTGCAAAGCAGCTATACAACTACTGTGATATTGAGCTTGCACACAAATATTTCTTTATCTTGGCAAGATCTGCTAAATTATGTAATATTCACCACATTAATTCTTGGACCTGAGTAATCAACAGTTACTCATTTTCAATTGGAAATTTTCTCTTTAAATTGTCCTTCTTTTTATTCTTATTAAGTTTTGGACAACTTCATCTGCTTCAATTAGATATATACTTTTCAAAACCTATTTGGACCATGACCAATTGAATATAAATTTCATTACAAAACCAAATGTAGATTTCTCTCATTTTTCAAAGACTGCTACACAGTAATCTTAATGCTCCTAACCCTAGATAAGAAACTTTCTTAGGTATGCACAACATTAAAAAATCAGCAGAAAATCTATGGTAAATGGAAATAGACAGTAGTGTTGAAAAATGTAGCTATTGGCCTCATTTCTTATCTTTCTGTTTTTCAATATTGAAATATTTTCAATTATTACAGTGATACATTTCAAATGCAGGTCAATCATCCTTTATAACCATCAAAATATTCAAGTATCTACCTTCCAGATCTTTAGGTATTAAGAGGAAATCTCTACATTTAGCACTGAAACAATTCTAAAACTGACTACAGGCTAGGACTAAAAAATAGAAAAAAAAAGATGGAAGGTGAAAATTAAGACAGCATGAAGATTTTTATTAAAAAAGATTCTTTAAAACTAGAACAAAGACTGTAATGCTTTAAATCTACATGAGAAGTACATCTCTAGTCCATCTCTAGTCCGATATCCTCAATTTACTGCTGAGTAAACAGTTCTTAAAGCATTCATTAACTTGCCTGAAATTTCAAAAATTGGAATAGAAATTTTAAGACCACCATATCTATATAAGATGAAATTCACAAGACAAAAGAAGTTTCTCAAATATAGTATATAGGTATTGTCACAAATTATCTGTATGTGTATTCAGCAGGCTTAGGAAAAATCTTAATAAAGTCCTGGTTAATCTTTCCAGTTTTTTCCAATCTTACTTTTTTGTGTTTATCAAATCAATATGTGCATGAGATGAAAACATTAAATGATTTATACTCTAGTCCTACTTATCCAGCTCCATCCCTTCAAAGGCAACATATTAAAACTGCTCCTATTTGTATTTTAAGTACATTGTATCTGTAAATAGTTTACTTATATTTATTTATTAACATCAGGCACTATATATGAAATTCCTACCACACAAGACAACACTCCAGCTCTTATACCAACCATGCACCCACCACCCACTACCTTCTGTTCCCTGTGCCAGTACAGTTATATTTCAACTTTTAGTTATATTTATATTTATGCTTCTGTTATATTTATGTTTCTCTTTTGTTTACTCTACCAACTGCAAGCAGTATATTCCATTTTCATACTCCTGTTCATTGCCTCACTTCTGTTTGCCCCACACCTTCAATTTTTTTATCCATACTTTAACTTTCTAAAGTATTAAAGGTGATAATGTGTCCTTCCATCACTTCATCTATATGTTGACTCAATGTATTGGGTATGAGAAAAACAGCATTTATATTATTCAGGCTACATGTACATTTTTCCCTTAAGTTTCCATAGAATAGGATTACTGTCCTATTTTACATCATTGTTTTTTCCTTCCTTTTCCTGGAAACCCTAAAGGTCTTTATTGTTTTCTTGTATTCTCTGCCTTTGATATCTCCTTAGGTTTATCCTGTCTGGCATACTACTTATGCTGTGCAATGCATGTTTCCATTTGGTTAGCTTCTAGAGTTCTCCATTCTCCTGTCTCAATCACTCAAAAAGTTCTGTAGTCCTGCTTCATTGAAATCTTCTGGGGACTTTCTATCATTGCTCTTCAGAGCTATATCTAAATGAAAGTCCTAGATCAGATGCATTATTTCTTAATTTATTCCCTCACTTTACTTAAGCACATCCTCAAGTACCAATCAAAGAAAGAATATGGAGAATTAAGTTTTCTGATGAAAATATTTTCTCATTAGAACTTAGCAATTATTGTTTCTTTATCTTCCAAAGCCAGCATCACTAGTAAGAATTACAATTTCAATTGATTTTGACCTCTTATTGGGTGACTTTTCAAAAGATTTAGGATTATCTATTTATCTTTCTTTCAGGCTCTACTACAAAGCCACAGTCATTAAGACAGTATGGTACTGGCACAAAGACAGAAATATAGATCAGTGGAACAAAATAGAAAGCCCAGAGATAAATCCACACACCTATGGACACCTTAGCGTCGACAAAGGAGGCAAGAATATCCAATGGAGTAAAGACAATTTCTTTAACAAGTGGTGCTGGGAAAACTGGTCAACCACCTGTAGAAGAATGAAACTAGATCACTTTCTAACACCACACACAAGAATAAACTCAGAATGGATTAAAGATCTAAATGTAAGACCAGAAACTATAAAACTCCTAGAGGAGAACATAGGCAAACACTCTCTGACCTAAGTCACAGTAGGATCCTCTATGATCCACTTCCCAAAATACTGGAAATAAAAGCAAAAATAAACAAATGGGATCTAACTAAAATTAAAAGCTTCTGCACAACAAAGGAAGCTATAAGTAAGGTGAAAAGACAGCCTTCTGAATGGGAGAAAACAATAGCAAATGAAGCAACTGACAAACAACTAATCTCAAAAATATACAATATAGGCAAAACACTCTCTGACATAAATCACAGCAGGATCCTCTATGATCCACCTCCCAGTATACTGGAAATAAAAGCAAAAATAAACAAATAGGATTTAATTAAAATTAAAAGCTTCTGCACAACAAAGGAAGCTATAAGTAAGGTGAAAAGACAGCCTTCTGAATGGGAGAAAACAATAGCAAATGAAGCAACTGACAAACCACTAATCTCAAAAATATACAAGCAACTTATGCAGCTCAACTCCAGAAAAATAAACGATCCAATCAAAAAATGGGTCAAAAAACTAAATAGGCATTTCTCCAAAGAAGACATACGGATGGCTAACAAACACATGAAAAGATGCTCAACATTACTCATTATCAGAGAAATGCCAATCAAGACCACAATGACGTACCATTTCACACCAGTCAGAATGGCTGTGATCCAAAAGTCTACAAGCAATAAATGCTGGAGAGGATGTGGAGAAAAGGGAACCCTCTTACACTGTTGGTGGGAATGCAAACTAGTACAGCCATTATGGAAAACAGTGTGGAGATTCCTTTAAAAATTGCAAATAGAACTACCTTATGACCCAGCAATCCCACTGCTGAGCACACACACCGAGGAAACCATTCTTTATTCTTCACCTGATTTATCTTGCACATAGTTGCAAGATAAGCAAATAATTATGTGCAATAACAAGATAAACTTATTTTGTAAGTATTTTGATTACTTCTTAAAGATGAAAGAAAACAGGAAGATGGATACACATGCTCCCCACTAAAGATAACTGAACATTATTGGATGTAGTGTTTTTTCAAGTGAGTCAGTAACATTAAGGATCATCTTCTTCAATTAAAAGAGTAGAGTTGCAAAGAAGACATGTGTTTGGATGTGGTCAGGCAGCACTTATCTCTGATAATGAAGTACATAAGCCCTTCTGTTCTTAGAATTCATAAACTGCACAGCCTTGTTCAGCTCTATCTGTTCCATCATCCTACCACTGCAGAATTGTTCTGTATGCTGCACTCATAATAAATGATGATTACTATGATTAATATTAATAACCCCAACAACATTATACACTATAATGTCTCCAGTGATTACACTGAGAACTTTGATAGGAATTATTTTCCTGAGCTCATCCTAAAATTTCTTCTCGCTCAGTATTATCTTGTTATTTCTATTTATTTCTCCCCTAAAATACCCTCCCCATTACTTCCCTTGTAATTATAAGCTCACTAAAGTGAGGTCTTTTCATTTTGCTTTCCTCTCCATTGCCTGAAGCACTGTGGGCTCTCAGTAAATGTTTCAGTTTTGATGTTGACATCTTCAAATGGAGACAGGTGGCTTCACAAGCTAGGACAGTCATTGCATCAACCAAGATTAATTAGATAATTTGCTTCAAGCTCATTATAATTTTGGCTGTCCTTCAAGCACCCTGAGTTTTGAAAGATTACTGCTGATAACCCGAGCTTTTTCATTCCTTTCAGACTTGAAAAATCTGACCCAAAATGTTCAGGAAATTTTTATGGTTCCATTGTTTACAATGATATTTAATTTAAATATATATAATTTGACTTTAGTTAGTTAAACACTGATAAATATTAATATATTATTTTCAGGTTTATTTTTTATTAAATAACACAGATTTGTAGCAGATTAGCACATGAATTGATTAGTTTACAAATTCATAAGCAGAATAATGTGCATTAAAAAATTTGCTAAGCAGCTATTGCACCACTTATTGCTCTGATGTTTTAAAAAACTGAAAAATGGAAGATAAAATGAGCAAACTATAGGAAATACATCTAAATTTAAAAAATATGACAAGTTAAATAAATTAGATTCTATTGCCTGAAGAGACCATGTTTTCTACAGTGCCTGTCAGAACAATAAGCTCAATGAAGGTGTTTAGGGAGTGTCATTGAAATGGAGTTAACGACCCACTGGATATATGAATCTGCTGTTGAAAGCAAATCTGTAATTATCCTGATGCTAAAGAAGATAAATCAGAAGCCAAATCCAATGCTAGAGGCATTTATATTGACCAGTGTGTCTTATTTGCCGAATGTGACCTATAAAGCAAAAAGAATGATATACTCTGACTTGAGATTTTTAGTGCCTTATCTACAGGAAGCTGTGAAAAGAAGAGAGGCGAAAAGCAAAGGAGAAAAGGAAAGATATAAGCATCTGAATGCAGAGTTCCAAAGAATAGCAAGAAGAGATAAGAAAGCCTTCTTCAGCGATCAATGCAAAGAAATAGAGGAAAACAACAGAATGGGAAAGACTAGAGATCTCTTCAAGAAAAGTAGAGATATCAAGGGAACATTTCATG